>JAUNZO010002778.1:0-16183 GCA_031894775.1 Chloris gayana
GCTTGATGCATTTATGGGTGCAATAATAGTACTTGCCCTCTATGTCCAAGCGGCCGTTATGCAAAACAAATGCAATGTTCTTGCATTGGGTGCTATGCCGGTCTCTTGAGTACCTGGTTTCATGCACTTGCAAAGTCCAAAATATCATCCTCGTTACACATCCTAAAATTTCATCGTTTGTCCATTTTATTTTTTATAAAATTATTATTAAATTCTTATGAACATGTTTGAGTAATAACTTTTGCAAATGCTAATAAAAATAAAAATAGAACGATTCAGACGTTCAGTGGTTGTCCACGTTAGTTGCTGACTCAGGATCCTGGTTCACAAAACCGCCGTTCGTTTGATCCGTAAACTGAATGGCAACCACAAAAACCGAGCGGCTACCATACAAGTTGTGTTTTATTGAAAAAGGTACAATGAGAAATTTGGATCTAGTTCCTCCTCTTCTTCGGTGGTAGAAGAAAGAAGGGGGACACATGAGAAAAAAGATGCTCAATTCCGCCTATAGGAATGTTGGTCACCATTTATTGAGTGTGGCACCACTTCTGGTTGAGCCGTCTATGACGCTCGAAGACCACTTGCATATACAATACATGTTTGGAATTGGGTTTTGACACTATAAGTTGAGTGTTTTTGGTTATAATCTCTTTGTTTCATATAGTACTTATAACTTGAGTGAGTACGTACTCAACTATATATTAATACAATTCTTCTTTTAACTAAAAAACCCGCAAAAACCAGTCCGATTGCCAAGGTTTTCTGAACCATGGTCAAGATCCTAGTTTATATCATAGTCATACAGAGATCCTATGCTCTGGTTACGCTTGGATAAAATTATTGTTTTGAAATCGTTGCCTGTTATCTTTGGGCATAAAACATTATTCCCTTGAAACTTACATAACCTAGGACCTAAGGCATGACAAATAAGTATGGATGTTATTACACTGCACATAATAAATAGCATGAGACTAGCGCAGACCTCACATATGTGCCATCGCAAATAGAAAAGGGGAGAATATTTTAACTATGGCGCCAGCAGATAACTCGCTAATATGGTTAGAAAATATAGATTTGTACAAATGTAGCTTATCTGAGTAAAGTCTAATCACTAGTCCTACTTGCTGGTTGGCAGGTTTGCCAAGAGATTACTTTAGGGGCTGCAAAGCTTCGAGGCGGGGACAACGTTTGCAGAAAATATAAAGCTCTCACCACTTGTTTGCAGAGAAGACGACGTTGACTAGCTGAGAGGAGACTTGCTGGTCAGGGGAGTACTACTCCCAAAAGAATTTCTTCGGTTCACATACCCCTGTCCCCAGGAATCTCCATTTCATCTCTTCACAAGAAATCTTCGACCAAAAAGCAAGCGACATGCCTAGCAACTGTTGTGTTAGATTATTTCTGTTCACAGCACTGTTGCTTTCTCTCCAGCTCAAATCCTACGGTCAGTCAACAAATCAGTCTAACGATGAACATCAAGTCCTCCTGGGGCTCAAGCAACACTGGGGGAGGAATTCACCGGCGCTCAGCAGATGGAACTCCACTTCGCCAGTTCACTGCAACTGGAGAGGAATCACATGCACAACTGGTATGGTGACTGCCATCTCCTTACCAAACCAATCTTTTGTCAGACCAATCCCTCCTTTCCTTTGCCTCCTGAAGAACCTTACAAGCCTGGATCTTTCCTACAATAACTTCTCCACATCATTCCCTATCACTCTTTACAATTGCTCCAATCTGAATTACCTAGACGTTTCCAACAATTTCTTTTTTGGCCAACTTCCAAATGACATAAGTAATTTATCGGCAGAGCTCGAGCATCTCAACTTATCATCTAATCGTTTCACTGGCAGAATTCCACCATCAATTGGATGGCTCCCAAGTCTCAAGTCATTGATCCTTGACACCAATAGGTTTGATGGAAGCTATCCCGCAAAAGAAATCAGTAATCTTGCCAACCTTGAGAGCCTCACATTAGCAGATAATCCGTTTGATCCAGCCCCACTGCCTGAGGAGTTTGGCAAGTTGACGCGTCTCACCTACCTGTGGCTGTCAGAAATGAATATCACTGGTGAGATCCCTGAACGCCTATCAAACCTCTCGAACCTCAGCATGTTTGCTATATCATCAAACAATCTACAGGGCACAATTCCAATGTGGATTTGGCAGTTTAAGAAGCTCAAGTACTTGTATATGTATGATAATTATTTCACAGGTATGATTGCAACCAATATTACAGCACTGAATTTAGTAGAGCTTGATGTGTCTTCAAACCAAATCAAAGGAAGAATACCAGATGATTTCGGTAATCTAGCCAACCTTGCTCTTCTATTTCTTTATAGTAACCAACTCCATGGATTGATTCCTCCAAGCATTGGGTTTCTGCCAAAGCTTGGGGACATTCGGCTGTTTAATAACAACCTCTCTGGTCCACTACCACCAGAGCTAGGGAAGCACTCAGCGCTAGGTAATATCGAGGTCTCCAACAATAACCTCTCAGGCGAGCTGCCAGAGGGTCTTTGTTCCAACAAGAAGTTATATGAGATAGTTGTGTTTAATAACAGCTTTTCAGGAAAGCTTCCAGAATCACTATGTGGTTGCTATCTGTTGAACAATCTAATGTTGTACAACAATCATTTCAGTGGAGAGTTCCCCAAGAGCATCTGGTCAGTGGTGACAAATCAGCTAAGTGTTGTTATGATCCAAAATAACAATTTCTCTGGAACATTCCCTACCCAGCTACCATGGAACTTTACACGTCTTGACATCAGCAACAACAGATTCTCTGGTCCTATTCCAACATTGGCGGGCAAAATGAAAGTATTTAAAGCAGCAAACAACTTGCTTTCTGGTGAAATACCCTGGGATCTGACAGGCATTTCACAGATAACGGATTTGGACCTTTCTAGGAATCAAATTACTGGTTCTATACCCATGACAATTGGAGTGCTTAACAAGCTCAATGCACTTAATCTATGTGCAAATCAGATATCTGGTAATATACCTGCCGCCTTTGGGTTTATGTCAGTGCTAACCATCCTTGACCTTTCATCAAATGCACTGTCTGGAGAAATCCCACGTGACTTTAATAAGTTGACTTTAAACTCTCTGAACCTCTCCATGAATCAGCTGACAGGGGAAATTCCAGCATTCTTGCAAATTGAAGCATATGACCTCCGCTTCAATCCAGGTCTCTGTGTCTCATCAAATAGTTCCATCCATAATTTCTCAATTTGTAGGGCAAGAGCACACTTCAGCAGTGATCGCTCCAGAAGGCTTGTAACCATCTTTTCTGTTCTTTCCAGCATCATGTTTCTGGGTTCAGTAGTTGGTTGTTTCTTGCTCTTAGGGAGACAAAAGCATAAACAAGATCCCTTGCAATGGAAGTTGACCCCATTTCACTCATTACATTTCACTGAGCATGATATTCTTTCTGGACTTAGCGAGCAGAATTCGATCGGAAGTGGCAGGTCTGGTAAGGTGTACCGTGTCTTTGTTAAAGATGGCATTGGCAAGAAGGTGGCTGTCAAAAAGATATGGAACATGCAGAATCTCAACGAGAATCTGGAGAAGGACTTCCTTGCGGAGGTCCAAATATTGGGCGAGATCCGGCATACGAATATTGTAAAGCTCCTTTGCTGCATCTCAAGCTCAGAGGCCAAGCTTCTTGTCTATGAGTACATGGAAAATGGAAGCCTAGATATGTGGCTGCACCAAAGGGACAGAATTGGTGCACCAGCACCCTTGGATTGGCCCACAAGGTTGCAAATTGCCATCGACTCAGCAAGAGGTCTCTGCTACATGCACCATGGTTGCTCCCCTGCAATAGCACATCTAGATGTCAAGTCTGCCAACATCCTTCTAGACCCTGACTTCAGAGCAAAGATAGCCGACTTTGGGCTTGCACGGAATCTTCTCAAAGCTGGAGACCCAGAGTCAGTTTCTACCATAGGTGGAACTTTTGGTTACATGCCTCCAGGTCAACTTATTTAAATGCAAACTGAATTTTAGCATTGCACAATATTTTAGCATTGTTAATGTGAACTTGCTTATATACAGAATACGGATATTGGTTGAAGGTAAATGAGAAAGTTGATGTCTACAGTTTCGGAGTGGTCTTGTTGGAGCTCACAACCGGGCAGGTAGCAACTGGCGGAGGTGCGGAGTACAGCTTGGCACAGTGGGCATGGAGAGAATATCAAGAAAACGGCTTGTCAGTTGATCTGCTTGACCAGGAGATTCAAGACCCAGAACATAATGAAGATATATTGGCAGTGTTCACACTTGCTGTGATTTGTACTGGGGGACAGCCGTCAATGCGACCGTCGATGAGGGATGTTCTTCATGCACTTCTCCGGTTTGACCATAGATCTGGGGGAGGGATGCAACAAAATACTGCCCCTGAAGAGATGGCACTACTCGAGTCCTAGAAAGAAGAGCAAATATTTTCAGATAGTGGAATATGACAATTGACAATCATGAGAATTCAAGCACGCATTGTATGTGGCTCTATCTTTCATATGTTTTGACTAGCTGTGTTCTGATGCTCTAGCACTGCCTAGAAAGCACTTCATATTTTATCAGCACAAATCATTGTAATGCAGATGCAATTTCAAATTAAACTGGCTATCAAATTTGCAAGCACGTTTGTGTGAGAACTATGAGAACTCCAATCCGGATCACATGATCTTGATCCAAAAGGGCGCATGGGGAGAGGTGAGAAGGGGAATTTGCAAAAGATGATTAAGTGGGAGGTGATTTTGTAAATCCCCCTCCCACCTGAATTCATGTGTCCTCTTGGATCAAGATCATGTGGTCCAGATCGAAGTTCTCACACAAACCCTGGTTCTCCTAGGATACGTTACCAACTTGCAATGGGTTCTTTTAAGTGGAAAGTACCCACAACATTAGGGTGTGTTCGTTTTCTAGGGTCTAAACTTTAGAGCTGTCACATCAAAAAATCTTACTCGTTTAGGAGTATTAAATAAAGTTTAATAATAAAATAAATTACAGGTCCATAGACTAATTTACGAGACGAATCTAATGAGGTTAATTAAGTCGTGATTAGAAGACGGTTACTCGTAGCATTACTTTAGCAAAACATAGATTAATTAAGTTCATTAGATTCATCTCGAAAATTAGCATCAATCTGTCAATAAGGTTTTACCATTAAATTGATCAAAATATTCATAAATAATAAGATTCTCTTTGATGTGACGAGTGCTAAATTTCGGATGGTAGGAAACGAACACACCCTTAACTTCATACAAAGTCTTACACTCACCAACTAAGAACGTGTGGGATGGTAGAAACTCCCATTAGAACCACCACCCTGGGCTGAGTACCCGCGTGACCCATCGGGCCACGTCGTCTCGATTCACTACGCGCGTGCGATCCGGAATCTACGGCGGGTACGTGCGTTTCTTCATTTTTTCTCTGGTGAGCGGTTCCTGTCCGCGTGGCGTCTTTGCGTTCCTCCGGCCTGCGGGCGTGGCGTCCTCCGGCTCTGCTTCTTGCCACGCGCACTGGGCGGCCTCTTTCTCTCCTTCCCTTTCTTTCTCTTTTCTCCCGTCTTCCTGCCTGTCTTTCCTTCCTCTTTCTCTCTCTCTCTTTTCTTCCTTCCTTTTCTTGTTTCTTCGTCTTCGGTTGGATCAGAGGCAGGTTCGGATCTTTCTCTCCCCTGTTCTTCTTCTTCTTTCAGCTTCCCTTTCACTTTTTCCCCGAATTAGAGAGGTTCCGTATCAATGCGAGCAGCAGCGCTTTCGGATCTGCGCTCGTGCGCGCGGTGGTGGGTGCAAAGCGATTGACGTGATGGGGATGGGGTGGATGCGCCATGGTCCTCCACGATTCTGAGTTATGCCGTTCGATCCGCTCTCGAATCAGGGGCAGGCACTCCATCCAGCACCTCACCGAGACACTACACGGGGTTGAATGAGCTCTTTTTATTTCCGTCCCGAACATGTGAGCACCGAGCACATCTCTTTCAAGCCCACGTGATGGCAGCGCAGTGAGGAGCCGGATTGGTGTCAAAATTCTTCTAAAGCTTTGCATCCAATGGTCAAATTAAGTACCAGCAGTGAAAAGCGATGCCCTCTCCCAAGGAAGGAAAGGGGCCTTGTACCTTCTCAATCCTCTTTTACTGCTCTACCGATTGAGGCACATGGCGTTCGGTACCGAAAGGAGAGAAAGCTGGTCGATGCTTGTGTTTTAGTTCGCCTTGCTCTGGATACTTACATTATATGTCGCCTAGCTTATCCGTAATGCTTTATATTAATAGTAGATGAACATAAAAAATTTCCTTTTCTATTGGATGTGCACAAACATGTTACAGTTTCTCTCAATTACACAAAAACTCTGGTTTCAACGTCCTCTGCTATTTCCTGGGTTAAACCATAGCTTCTCAACACTATAGTTTTTTTTAAACTATAGCACCCAAACAGGACTTCATTCTTTTAATTTTTTTGCCTATCTATGTGGGTTTTGTGTTCTTCTAGACTGATGTTTTTTCTCTGTCTTTGCAGGCTCTAGATTTGTTTTCTGAGCTGAGGGGTTGTTGCGCCATGGATGGATATGGGTGACGTATGGCCTTTCTTCCTTTTCTGAATGTTTGTTCTATTTATTATTTTTTCCCTGGTTTCTCATTTTTTGTTTTATTCTTCCTTATTTTTAGGTTTCCTGGGTTTCCTCTCCATTGACGGTCCTGTAGTCTGCTGTTTTACGGAGGCAAGTGATTCGCGAGCTATTCACTGTAATTTATACAACTTATTTTCTGAGTCATTTGGTATGAACACACAACAACAAAAATGGTTTTTAAATTTCCATTCAGACTGAACAAAACCTGCAGTTTTTGGAAAGACAATCTCTGGTAGATTATTCATAGTAAATAAAAAAGGGAATAGGTTTCTTTTTGTTAACCTGGTGCATCAATCTCATCTGGATTCTTTTAACAGAATTTGACTTATGATATTCATAAAACAATTGTACGAAACTGATTCAATAAATACAGATCCATATATGTATATGGTCAAAATATATGCACATGACCATTGATCCAATCAGATGTACCCAAAAAATTATGTAGAGCATTAATTACAAGATTCAAGAAAGCATCAATTCTTAGTCATTCAACAGATAAGTAGTAGTTATCCAAGGAACTAAAATGTAATTGTCGTGGCGAGAGTAATTTCAGGTCTTTTCCTTAATAAGATTCAATAGTTATGTAATGGTCTCCTGAACAAATACCTGCCCAAAAAAAAATCACAGCCTTGGTTCTTTTTCTTCTTAGCTTAGTGAAGTAGAGCATTAATTAGAAGATTCAAGAAAGCGTCAATTCTTAGTTATTCAACAGATAAGTAGTAGTTATCGAAGGAACTACAATGAAATTGCCGTGAGAGTAATTTCAGGTTTTTTCTTTAATAAGATTCAATAGTTATGTAATGGTCTCCTGAACAAATATCTACCCAAAAAAAATTTGACAGGCTTGGCTCTTTTTTTTCTCAACTTAGTGAATTATCACCTTGATGAGTGATGTAATGAATAATCAAGATTCATTTGTCCGTCTTTAATGAAATCTGTTTTTTTCTCACCTCTAATGATTTCATAATACAGTTGACTTAAAAGATAATCACCTGTAATAAATGACCATTGTTCTTCTCGTGATGAATGGCGACGTTCATCAGAATTTATACTTCAATGTGTTTTTTATTTAACGTGCATGGTCATAATTTCTGAAGGTTGTTATTTTCCCCTTGCTTCTGTTCCTCGGTTGATATTAAATTTACTTACACACTTTAATGGATTTGGGTCGTTCTGTTTTTCTAGGTCAATTTGTTCTTGGATCACTCGGTGCTTCTTGTCCTTCTTCGTCTTGTTGTTGAGGTATATGCCCATCTATATTTCTTTTTCTTTTTCCCTTTTACTCTTGTTCCGCAGGCTCTGCCTTGTAAATATTTGCGGTGTAGTAAAAAGAAGTGAACTGATAGGTTCTTTGATTCTTACAATTCTAGATTGGAGTTTGCGGTGCCATTGAAAAGAAGTGAACTGATAGGTTCTTTGGTTGTTACAATTCTATTATTTATTTCTCACCATTTTTCAGTAAACCTTTATTATGTCCTTCCATTTTATAAACTAAACTTATTAACTGTTTCTGCTTTCTGGTATAGTGGGCTTTGACGAATATTTCGTCTGTCTTCGTGTACATTAAGAAAATAAAAATGTTTTACTCGTGCCATGGCCGAGAATAATTTCCCACCGTCCGATATAGTGGGGTTAAAGGAATGCTTCATTGTTGTTATTGTACAGCAATAATAATAAAAAACTTTTGTTCTTACATGGGCGACCATAGTTCTCCACTGTATGTTCATGATATCGCCAATATGAAAATAATAGAGGCTAGTAGGTAAACGCTGAATGTCGTTGCCTTATTTTCTCTTTGCTTCTGTGTTGTTCTGTCTCCTAATTGGTGTTTTGGTTTTTGTAGGTCCATCTGTTTTTTGCCTAACGCTGTTGGTTGCTGTTGTTGTTGTGTACGTTGTTAAGGTATGGTCCTCTATATTTCTTTTTAGTTTGGTTCTTTCTTGTTTATTGTCTTTCTATGTACTGTATTTTTATTTGTGTTTTTTAATATGTTGCTCTTATCTATATGTGCGTTGCTGCGAATGTGTATTGGTTACTTAAATGTTTTGTTGTTACTATTAATGTTCCTCTGGTGTATCTGGGTGTCACATTGTCTGCTCGTATTACAAATTCTCTCTTCTTTTTTTATAGTGCGACGTACGCGCCAGAGGAGAGAAGAGAACACCACACGAGGACCGGAGAAGGAGGGCCGGAAGCACGCGCACAACGGGGAGAGACGAAAGCAGCGCCGGCGGCGCTAACTTGGGGAGGAAAACCAACGGACCGCGAGTGGGACGAGGAGAGTCACGCGAGGGAGAAAAATATCCGGGAGGAAGGAGAAAAAAACTCATATCTGAGCCCCACTGCTGTTGATTTAATGTACGATACACAGTTAGAGTAATATACACAACAGGCTAACGAGTGGCGCGCGAAAGCGCGCCCCGCCTCACTAGTATTTATCTAAGGACCAAGGAGATTATAAGACTGTAGCCTACTCCAAAGTCCAAGCTACAGAATGTGCAATAAATTTAATTAGGAACTGAGAAAAAAAATTGTCAACAAATTTAGTTAGGAACTTTGTATTCTCAGTGAGCAAGCAGTTCTTCTTATCTAGAATTCTAAGGTGCGACGGCAAGGTCCAAGGTGAGGATTCGCTGTACTGTACTACGCGTGCGCGTCCACCACCAAGGCCTTCCTTACCACCGGAGCTTAGGCTAGCCGTAGCTTCACGAACGAAGCGTGTGCTTGACCACGGCAGACGCACAATGAGTGGAGTGGAATGGAGATTCTTGCTCACCGCGCAGGTCAGGTGGAGATGGAGCAGGCGGCCGCTGAGCCGCTGAACCGTGTGTTCCCAACCGTCGCCGCCGCACCGCCCGCGACCATTGACCGCCACGCCACGCCCGCACTAAATTCTCAGAAGTTACTCCCCCGCCGTCCAAACCCATGCCCGCCGGTGGTAGAGCTCCTCGGAACCCTAACCTACACCGCCGGTGACTCGCCCGCCCCAAAGACGCTCGCCCGGTCTCCCGGTCTCCCCGCTAGGCGCTAGCGCTACTGATGAGCCGGTCTTTACTATAAACGGGCCGGATCGCTTGGAAGACTTTCAAAGGGGCCGGTTTTTGAGCCTGTTGGCCATTAGAAAAAAGATAGTGTTTACATGTGTGACACTAACAAGTTTATTCACATCTTTGTGTATCCACCTAAACTTTTTTTTACTCACAAGCCATTCCGTCTATAGTCTCTTACGAGTAGTTTGGAGCACTGATATGTGGTACCGGCCGCATGAAATGTCTAAAATGCCTGGGGGTGGTTTGGGCGGGCATGCGGTGCGGTGGCAGGAGGGGCATCGAGAGGCCGTGGAGCGCGTGCACCAGCAGGCAGACGCTTCCGTCATCAATGGCTTGGGCGCGTGTGCGCTGCAGCGGCGAGACGAGGCGAATGGAGGCCGTGGAGCGCGTGCGCCGGCGAGCGGACGCTTCCGTCGTCGACGGCTTGTGCGCGTGCACTACGGCGGCGAGACGGAACGAAGGGAGGCCATGGCACGCATCCGGCGATGGGCTGACGCGACTCGCTGCACCACGGCGGCCTTCGGCGAGCTCGGCGATCCAGAAGGGGCAGCAGCCGCTTAATGTCGCTGGTTTGCCTCGTTTGCTCGTCTTCACGAGGACACCGCCTCCATGACTCATTACTGTCGGTGGCTCGTTTACTCTAATCGCTGGCCGCCTACCTCCCTAGCCGCATGCCATAGACACCGTACAGCCAGCCAAAGTTATATTTCGATTCGATCCTTCTCAGTTTTATTACCTTCCTTATTTGCTTGAAAACATTCTGTTTCGTTAGCATTTTTATTCGCTTGGAAACATTTTGTTTTATTTGCTTGAAAACATTCACGGCCGTGCGTGATATTAAGGATGCGTCTGATTGGACATCAAGGTTGGATGAAATTATTCTATCCATATTTTCTGAAACTGGAGCATCCAACTCATCGTTTGTTAACTGGATGGGATCATCTATTGTTTCTAAGGAACGGATAGATGAGACAAAATATTGAATGAGAGTGACTAAAACTTATTTGTAAATATAGTGAAACATACACTAATTAGTCTATTTTAATTTTTATAAACAGTAATCTTGTTACAACAATTCATAATTTAATTCTAAAATATGCTAATTATCGGTGAGCAGCATGGGCCCCTCGGTGGAAAAAAAGTGATAGGCCCGAGGGCATTTTAGTATTTTTTTCAGGTCTGTTAGCCACTGGTATCATCTAAATTTGACGGAATAACTTCTGGGTCAAAAAAGTTTAAATGGATGATACACGTATACGAATAAACTTTTTAGTGCCACACAGATAAACACTATCTTTTTTTTAATGGTATACAGTAAACTCCATGCCTGGCCGTTGGGGCCGGTCTGCCTAGGCTAGTTGAACATTGGCGTGGGCCGCCTCTGGGTCCGCAGCATCGATGCCGTCTGCTCGGACAATAGTACTGTGCTCCTATAAAAAAATTGTACTGTACTCCTAGCATACCAGTACCAGAAGCATCTTCCGAAAAGCAAAAACTTCTTTCAAAAGTTTGAAGAATTTTAAGATAAGTTCGGTCTGCATTTTTTTTAAGTTAATTTGTGGGAAATGAGAAGGCAGGTTGCAACTTGCAAGTTTGCAACTGTGTGCCACATCCTTACAAGACATACTCCCGTCGTTTCCAGTTGCACAAGCGAACCACAGCCACAAACTACTAAGAGCATCTCCCGTAAACCTCTATTTGAGCTTGTACTTTACTATTTAGGTCTTTGAGCTAAAAACCAATTCTAAGGCTGACTTCAACAACACAATGCAAATCCATTTTTGCATCACCTTTGACACTGTGCATCACCAATTTAGTCTCCAACGGAGAATGCAAATGAAGATACACTTTGCCTTCCTAAGAGAGACGTCATGTAAAAATAGATCTTCTCTCTCATCACATGCATCCTCTGGTGAAAGGGCGCCACTAGGCTGCGGCTCGAGCTTGAGCGCGGGGTGACACAGGCGACCGCCGCTCGGAGGAGCGTTGGCCGGATGGCGGGGTGAGCATGGACCTTGGGGGAGAGCGTCGCACGGAGAGCAACCATCCGATCCATTGTGGAGCTCGAGCTGCGGCGGGCGAGTTGCGACAGGGCGCATGGCGAGTGGCCACGGGTGGCGGCGCGCGGTCGGGTGAGCGACAACATGGCGCGGCGCGCGGGCACCGTGTAGCACGGCGAGCGGCGGAAGGGGCGTGGTGCGAGCGACGACGGGCGGCGGTGTGCGGTCGGACCAGCGGCCGCGGGGGCACGGGGCGAGCAACCGGACGTGGTGCTGCGTGCAGAAAGAGCTACCGCCGCGGGGGCACGAGGTGAGCGGACGACAGGGGCTCAGCGTGTCGGGCGAGATGCTCCGACGACGTGCAGGGCCAGCACGCGGGTCTGCCGGCGTTCGAGCAAAGCGGCGCGCGTCCTCACGGTAGGGGAGAAAAGCATTGTCTGTTGGAGACGTAACATTTTACCTTTCTTCATGTGCACTGTGCACGGCAGCCAAACTGTCTTCTGCCTCTTGAAAATGGCTTCTATTGTTGAAGTCAGCCTAACAGGATCTTTATTTGGATATGTATTTTTCATGCCCACTCAAACTCCATGTCCAAACTCCCATTCTTAGGGTCGTTCAACTCAGGCCCTCAAACGTGGGTCCCATCATTTTTTTTTTCATTTTTTCCTTTCATTCTCTCTCGGTTCTTCTCTCCCGAGCCCGAGTGCACCTGGGCGGATCCTGGCGGCCGCGCGCCGCCTCCGGCCTCCGGCCTGCCCTTGCCTCCAGCCTGTCCTGCGCCCTCCTAAATCGCAATTGCCAAATTCGCAATCCGCTCCCCCCCTCCCCCACCTGGCCTGCAGCTGCAGGTATCACTCGTTGTCTGCTCGGGTCCCGGATTTTGATCAGCGGCGAGCCAGCATTTTTTTTCTCGAACGCGCAGGAGAACTGCGTGTCATTGTATTAAGAAGGTAGAAAAAACCCCCGAAATGGGAGTAAGGTTCGGATACATGGATACTCCTTTTACATACGCGCCCGGATTAAAACACAAACAACACCCAGCATGGCCTCACTGCAGGCTTTCGATTCGTTGCTCCGGCGCTCCAGCCATACGCCATAGGACTAGCTCTTCCGTTATGGTATTTAGGATTACCGCTGCTGAAGGCCTTGCCCCATCAAAGACGTAGCGATTCCTGTGCTTCCAAATCATCCAGGCAACCAGGATTATTATGGTGCTGAGCTCTTGTCGTCGATCTTTGCTTGTGCAGCTCAGGGTCCGTCTCCACCATTCCTGGAGGTCTCCCGAGTCTTGCGTAGGTGCCTCATGTTGCAATCCAATGGTGGCCAGCACGTGGAACCAGACCTCCCGGGCTACGACACAAGAGACCAGGATATGCTGAATAGTTTCATGTTCTTGGTCACACAATGGGCATTGTGCTGGATGCTGCAGTCCACGTTTTGCCAAGCGCTCTGCCGTCCAACAGCGATCCATAGCAGCGAGCCAGATGAAGAGCTTTGCTCGCAGCGGCGCCCATGTTTTCCAAATTCTCTTGTGCGGCTCAAAGGGGATGCTGCCGGTGAAGAGGCACTGGTAAGCCGACTTTGTTGAAAACTTCCCCGATGCCGTGGGCGTCCATGTGTGCACGTCGGGCACGCCCGGACTGATGGGTACTCCATGCACCGCGTCCCAAAGCTGTAGAAATTGCCGGATCGCCAACACGGATAGCCCCTGTCGAAGATCATGGCGCCAAGCGTTATTCTCCATTGCTCGCTGGACCGTCGTGGTGCGTAGCGCCTTCCGTTTGATGTGTGGCAGTAGGGCAGGCGCCAGGTCCTGGACTGCCTTGCCATTGATCCAGCTTGTCCGTCCGTAACTTCGTGTTGGCTCCGTCTCCGACCGTGGTTTTGGTGGTCGCCATGAACACCGCACGCACCTTGCTCGGCACCTGAAAGTTGAAAACGGACCAAGGCTTGTCCGGTTCTGTTTTTTTCAACCACAGCCACTTCATTTGCAGTGCCCAGCCCTAGGCGTTCCGGTGTAGGATTCCAAGCCCTCCCATGTTGAGAGGTCTAGCCACTCGTTCCCATGACACCGGGCAGTGGCCACCCCGTAGTTCCTTGTGCCCTCTCCAAAGAAAAGCCCGTATGATTTTCTCGATCTTCTCGGATCATCCATTTCGGGACCTCCATGGCTAGGAGCATGTATCCAGCGTTCTATTCATCGTCGGGTCGCTCTCTCGAAGCTGCCGTCCAGGGGGCTCGCCATTTGTGGAGCTCAGGTCCGTTCTGTTGCTGCGGCTCTCCGCTCGCCACCCATTAGTTTCTCCGCTCGGACCGTGGTTGGTCGCTCCGTCCTACTTGTTGTGGCGGCACGCTTCGAGAGTGAGCTCGCTCTCCGGTCATGCAAGAGCTAGGTGGGAGGGAGTTCGTCTCTAGAACCTCGTAGGTGAGCGGGACCAACACTCTCACTCTCTTCTTTCCCTTGCTTTTCCTTTAGATTCCGAGACAACTTCGATTTTCCACCCTTCTATTGAAAATTGCTCCCCAATGCTTACTTCTCACCTAGATGACAATGCGAGGTGCCGTTTCTTGCTCCGGCAGAGGAGGTCCTGTTCACGGATTACTCGCCCAAGATTGCGGCCCCGACGGAAAGATGAGACCTTCGCTTTCGATTCTAGCGGCGTTCTTGTTCCCGTGGACCGCGCAGGCCGCCCAATCCAAGTCGATCCTAATCGACCGCGGCTCGAGACGGCGCCACCAACGCCGACAGCCGGACGTGGGCGGAGGACTCCGCCACCGCGGGCAACTTCACGCTCACCGGTCGGGCGCCGTCGCCCGCCCCGCAACCCGATCGGGAGAGGAGGGGTATGGGGATCTATACGAGACGGCACGGCGACGAGGGAGCAGCTCGACAGGCAGGGTGCGATGTCAACGGAGCAGCTCGATGGCTCAATTCGTGGCGGCGGAGCGGACGGGTTGTGACCTCCTCGGGTCACAACGGCGGCGCGGGGCAAGAGATGTCGGAGGAGAACAAATCAATGCGATTTTTGGTCAGACTGTTGGATCCCATGCAAAATAGGGTCTCGGGCAAGTTTGTTGCTGGAGTTGAGAGCAAATTTTAGGTCCCTATTTTTACATGCCGGCCTACAAATGAAAAAATAGGAGCCTGATTTGAGATCTATTACCTATTTTCGGGATGTATTTCAAGTTAACTAATTATAGTCGTGGGGAGATAAAAAAATATAGTCAGTGGGAAATGAGAAGGCCGGTTTGCAACTTGCAATTGTGCCACATGCCTGTCATACATGTCCCGTGGATTTGGAGAGAGGAAGGATGGACTGCCGCATAGGGATGTGCGTCTCCACGGTCCACGGATCAGAACAGAGCTCGTCCCCTCCCATCCGGGACACGAGCGGCGAATAAACTAGGCCCCGCTGATTTCTTTATACCGCGAGGTGAGATCGGATCAGCCCGGCGACTTTCCAGCCTCGCGCTGACGTGTAGAGAGCCCGATAAACTTATCAAACTACACGTTTCTGCCAACTTACTACACTTTGAATTACAAAAGCCCGGGTTCTCCGAAATCAACTGCAGACACGAATCCATGCGCCGAACCCAGCAAAATCACCCGTCGTTTGCTCTAACAGCCACGAACTACTAAAATCTGTGCCGCCATTGCTCTAACAATCCGGGGACTAGCCTCGGTTCGGGCAGCGTTCCCCGCTCGCTTGCTGGACCTGGTCATTAGTCTTGGGAGTATTCGTTACTCGCTTGCACGTTAGGTTTGACGCGGATGCATATGGAGGTCTCTGTCCTACCTATTTAAGGATTGCTAATTAAGGTCCAAGGAGGAGGAAGCTGCGCATCTGCTCGCGTCTCCGTGCTTGTTTTTTTCTTCTTCGGGTCGTATCATAAAGCGGGCGCGGGAGGCGAGAGCAGATCAGAGGGAGAAGATGCTGGAAGGGAAGGCGATGGTGGAGGACACGGACATGCCGGTGAAGATGCAGGTGCAGGCCATGTCGGCGGCGTACAGGGCCCTCGACCGCTTCGACGCCAGTGACTGCCGGAGCATCGCCGCTCACATCAAGAAGGTAAACTATCCATCCGCCTGCTCTCCAAGAAAAAGCTGAATCTACGCTGAGTTTCTTATTAACCAAATCGGGGGAAAATGGTTGGATTGGCTGCAGGAGTTTGACATGATTCATGGGCCGGGATGGCAATGCGTGGTCGGATCCAGCTTCGGCTGCTACTTCACGCACAGCAAGGGAAGCTTCATCTACTTTACGCTGGAGTCGCTCAGGTTCCTCGTTTTCAAAGGGACAGCAGCGGCGTAACACAGCGCTTAACCACGAGGACCACGCTAATCAGCTGCGCTACAACAACATTTTTTCTTTTCTTATCGGGTCTTGACGACTGAGTGGGCGGCAGCTACTATGAATGTGAAAATGTACTCGTAGGACAGTATTTTGTCGCAAATTATTGATGTGGAAATCCGCAGTTCCATATGGATGGGTTGGT
>JAUNZO010002780.1:0-59721 GCA_031894775.1 Chloris gayana
TCAAGCAAGGCCGTATAGATAGCAGATAATCATATAGATAGAAGGAATGGTGGTGGGCCCGAGAACTTATACCTTGGATTCGTAGGGCATCGAGCTGGACTCGGCGCGGTAGTGCTCGGCCAGAACGCGGGCGTAGCCGGGGTTGGGCTGCAGCGCGTCGCTGATCCAGACGCCATTGGCCAACCGGAGCGTGGGCCCGCCGCCAAAGAGGCCGGCGCCGCCGTCGACGAACACGTGCTGCGCGACGTGCGACGCGAGGGTGGCGTGGGCGTGGGCGCCGGCGGGGCCGAGGACGGCGACGATCTGGTCGAGCGTGGCGCCGCGCGCGCCGGCGCCGAGGATCACCAGCGCCGCGTGGATGGAGAGTGGGGAGACAGCCAGGTTGTCGCCGCCTCGGCTGCGGGCGAGGTGGCCCAGCACGCGCATGGAGAAGGCGATCTCGTCGCCGGCGGCCTGCGAGAGCTCCATGGCTGTTTGGCTTGCTCGGGTTGGTGCTGAAGAACTTGCTGCGATCGCACGCCGGGGTTGATCCACGGGACTTTATGGAAGCTTTGTTTTTGGATTATATAACCAGATTTATTTAAGCCTATATAACCAGGTTTGGTTGCACAAGGAATAGAAAATATGAAAGATTCCGATGCTAACTGATACACAAGGAAAGCTCAAGATAAGAAACGGGACCGACCGTGTTGCGTTGGACGCTGCGGGCTGCGACGCGTCGCGTTGGTGTTACGCTGTCCAGTTGCTAGCTGCCAGATTATATTCAACGTGTAGGGGTATGCATTTCGAACTCTTAAGCATGTATCAAACACAAGATGACTTATTCAGATAGTCAATGCTAGTCTTATTTTTTAGAAGGGTTATTATCTGTACCCATAACTGTACCTAAAAAACTGAGCAAACAGCCGCATGCATAGCCTCGTTTAAGTTGAGCACTTACGCACAGCACACAGCAGCCAACATTAGGTTAAATCAAACGATTCAGATTCCATAGCAAACCACATGCTGACCAATTCAGTACTTGGACAAACTAGAATTTCACCACTTTTGTTCATTACACAATATCTTTTCAGATTTATAGCTAACTAGCCAATGTCAATACACATTTCACTGGTTTTCATAAGACCAATTGCATTGTTGCCAAATTAGGTCAAATCAAACGATTCAGATTCCATAGCAAATCACATGCTGACCAATTCAGTACTTGGACAAACTAGAATTTCACCATTTTTTGTTCATTACACAATATATTATCAGATTTATAGCTAACAGTAGCCAATGTCAGAAGACCAAATGCATTGTTGCTTTGAGGTACCATCATCCTATAGCAGCTAAAACATCAAAACAAGCTTAACTCTCTTGAGTAACGACTAGGTGTTGTTACCCCACAACTTCCAGTTTGCACACACCAGAGGATCAAGGAGAAGTCACCTTGTTCAGAAGACGACTTGACCGTCTCAATGGTGTCATCATCATGTCGTTCTCTCCTTTTGAAGTGTGATCCTGTTGCAAGAAGATCAGGACAGTAACTGCGGAGCTATCAATTGCTCAACCAATTGCAAAACTACTGCTTAACGACGTCTTCATGCCTGCTATGAAACCAACAAATGCCAATTGGCCAATGACACGTATCTGAAGAACTATGCAAGGATAAACTCTTGATAGTAAGGGCAAAACATTAGGACAAACACATAATGAGAAATATATAAAAACAGAACCAGATGCCATAACTTCTGTAATGAGTATTCGAAAATTTAGTGCAGATATTAAACCCTTAATTACAATAAATCGACAGTATTTCATGCAAACTTAATGATTTGGCAATGCCAAGGGATGTCTATCAGTATTCATATTTCAGAATGGTCAGTGGCATTCGTTACAAGAACAACTTCAAGATTTAATGTGGAACAAAGAAAGGCTGCATGGGATAGATTGCCGACAATACATGACCTAATTTAAGAACACATCATATTGTATCAAATAGTTATTAGATACACATCATATTATACTACCACAGTTTTTTTCCTCAAACTCTCACAATAAAATTAGAAAGAACTGAATTTACCTCTTTTCTTGCTCTTCTGACACTAGGGCTTTGAAGGATGCTAGAATTCTTAGGCCACTTGTCAACATCCCCTCCCAAAGATTCTAATGATTCCTGAACTGGGTTGACTGACTTTCGCCTTGATCCGTTTCCAAAGGTGATTTCTCCGAGCAGTTCGACTACAGGAGGCTTTGAGCTATCATTATCTCTATGATATTTAGAGTTATCATGTGAAGCCTTCAGTTCAGCATCCCCATTCTGAAGTTTCTGAACAGGGTCTATCTTGCGCAAAGCCAATGGACCTGACTTGGGCGGTGGCAACTGCATAAGAATCTCCAACCTGCATGAACTCCTGACGCGGAGTGGTGCAGTTCGTCTTCGGGTCTACGCGGAGTGGTGCAGTTCGTCTTCGGGTCGTAGGCCCCCACGCCGCGGCCCGTGAGCGTGGGCGGGCTCGGCATGGGCTTCGGTTGCGGAGGCAGCGTCACGGCCTCCATGCCCCCGCAGCTGCCGTTCCTCTCCCCGAGCACCTTCTTCCTCAGCGGCGATGAGTTCCCCGCCGCCAACAAACGCGTAGGATCCGCGTTCTCGTCGGCCTTCGTGGCCCCTCCGAGTCTCATCCCGCTGGGGCTCCTTCTCAGTGAACTTGCGCGGGCAACGAAAGGAATTAATTAAGCACGGAACCGACGCTAATCAAGTGTAATGGGTCAGATCCAGTCGCACACTCACCTTGCTGAGGAGTTCGCTTGGGGAAATCCATGGCGGCGGGGATCCGGGAAAGGCGGAGAGAGTGGGGATCGGGAGAAGGCGCGAAGAGGGTGGGGATCGGGAGAAGGCGGAGAGGTGAGGGTGGGGATCGGGAGAAAATCCTTTTTAAAAATGCGAACCGTTTGTCACATGACCGTTGGAGAGCGACGGGCCACGGTTTTATATCGTGCTACATGGCGACTGTATCGTCTCGTTCGCACATCTTTGGTGGTTGCAAGTGACCGCTGATTGCGAGTTTCAATCTCAAGCCACCGTGAATCAGGATCGCAGGAGTTCAAGGCTTCGAGCACGAGATTGCAACAAGCATTTAAAAAAATGGACAATTGCAGAACAACCATAGTTTCACACTCCAATAGCGTTTTCACCATCGATTTTCAGATTTTATGATTTTACCATCAGTTTTTGAATCTGAATAACACTTTACTACAAAACCGTTGAGAGGCCTTAACGGTGTTAACTTGCTTGCACAATGACAAAATTGCCCCTTTGTGATTTTACCATAGTTTTGATCTTTACTTTGTGAGTCAACCACAATTTTGATACGAGATATGTCAATACATTGCAATTTCAAAATCTGGATAGAATTTGATATGAAATAAAGAGCAATACTGTGCCGGAAGGAAATATTCACGGCTAACTAGGCAAACAATCTAGTACATGAATCTCAAGACAAACGGCCTAGTCAAAACACATTCCAGACTAAAAGATTGAACTAAAAATCTAGTGCATTAGCCCTTCGAACGGTCTGAAGGTACGCACTGCTGCATTGGAACGGACGGACAAATCTAAAGGATAGTGCAGAGTCCCTGACAACGGTGGCCCCAGTGGCGAACACGGCGGCGGTCGGCTGGCGGTCCACCTGCAGGGAGAGGCGCCGCGCCGCCACGGACGGGCCGGCCACCGGTGGTTGCAGCGGAGGAGTTGACGCTCACGCCCCTTGCGCTTGGAACGGAGGAGTTGACGCCGCCGAGCACGGGCGCCGGCTTGCCAACCTTCGCCGCCGCGGCTTTCCCGGTGCTCCCCTCTGCGCCCTTTCCGCCGGGGACACGACTAGCCAGTGGACGGCCGCCTTGTGGAGGACCCCCACGACGGAGAGCTTCCTCACCTCCCGGGACGACGGCGTTGCCGCCACCGGCCGCGGGTGCCGGCGCGGCATCCTTCGCCGCGACCACTCCGCCGCCGCTCACCTCATCGACCTTGTCCCCCTTTTCCTCATGGAGAGGATGACGATCCTCGCCACGGTGCCCCTGCAGAGCTCGGCCGTGATGGAGAGCTTCCTCCCCTCCGCGCACGACGTGGCCGCCACGCGGAGCCTCGTTGCCCCCGCGCACGAGCTGGCCGCGCGCCGCCCCAGAGAGACTGCCGCCACGCGGAGCCTCGTCGCCGCCGCGCACGAGCTGGCCGCGCGCCGCCCCAGAGAGACTGCCGCCACGCGGAGCCTCGTCGCCGCCGCGCACGAGCTGGCCTCGCGCCGGCCCAGAGAGACTGCTGCCATGCGGAGCCTCGTCGCCGCCGCGCACTAGCTGGCCGCGCGCCGCCCCAGAGATACTGCCGCCACGCGGAGCCTCGTCGCCGCCGCGCACGAGCTGGCCGCGCGCCGCCTCGGAGAGACTGCCGCCGCGCTCCGGCGTCCCTCCTCCGAGGACGACCACCTCGCCGCCGCGGTCACCGGCCACGATGACTGACACGGCGTCGGCCTCCCGCCTCCATGGACGCCCGACGCTGCTGCCGCGCACGATATGGCGACCGCGGCCGAACACGACGGCATCGCTCCCGCGGCGCCCACCGCCGCCGAGAGCCCCGTCGCTGTCGTCCCACCTCGCCATGGCGCCGGCGCCCACGATGAGAGTTCCGCCGCCCGTAGCAACGATCACGTTGTTGTTGTCTCCGGCAACGATCACGTTGTTGTTGTCTCCCGCGGTGCCCCAGCCTCCGTCACCGGTGAGGATCACGTCGCTGTTGTCTTCGGCAACGACGCCGAAGCGGCCCCGGCCCCAGCCGCCGTCGTTGGCGACACGGGGACCATGGCGGCCGACCGACGCCGACCGACGGGGAAGAGCACCGAGTGCACGTACTCCGTCGTTCCTGGCCATGCGGGTAGCTGGTTGGCTAGTTCGACGGACTCCGTCGTCTCAGGCTTGTCGTCGGACTCCGTCGACGGCTTTGTCCTGTTCCCGTTTGGTACGTGGCCAGCATCTCTCGGCAATGGCTTGGGTGGTACTGTCCTGGTTCGATTGAGATGATGCTTTTGTGTGACCACTCTCAGTGCTGCCCTGCTTGATCTTGTTCTGCTTCGGTTCATGAGATGATTTTGTTTCGTGATCTTTGTCTAGACAGGCAAACGTAACATGTTTTGTGGGCTTCTTCTTTGACCTGTCATTGCCTTCTTCCCTTTTCAGGCATTTCTTGGCACCGACCACCACAATTATTATTTCCAGCACCACTCCAATCGTTGCTTCGCCAGCTCCTTCCATCGGCGAGCATCGCGCTCACCTTTCTCAAGATCGAGCCCCATCAGCGAACAGATCAGACTCCGTGCCTGTCAGACTCTCGGAAGAGTTCTTCGACTCGGTCACGGACTCGCGGTTTCCAACAGGTAGTCTGTCAGGCAACACGTATGTGGCCTACATGTACATGACGGCCTGCGCCGCAAACAACACAACAGAAAACAATTGACGAGGACGGAAAGCACCAACAGGCGATGAAGCGCCGTGACTTATTCTTTCTTCCCCTCACACACACTCCAGACGCCACAGTAGTGCTTGACTGATTTCATGATGTTCATCTGGCCACTCGGGAGTGTGAGGGATGGGGTGCTATAGGCTGGTGAAAGAATATCGATTGAGGGATCAGTTGAATTCCTAAAGCCCTATACCTATATGGAATAACTGCTCCAAATCCGACAACAGAGTGTCGTGCACTGTGGGATAGCTTGCAGAAGTGTAAACGTTGCATTTTTCAGTCAAGCTCACCAGCCTTACACAACAGACGACCAAGTTTTTTCTTTGTTTTTTTACATTTTTATATATTTTTTACCTGCTGAGGGAGCGTTTCATGAGTACATAATGGAGCAGCAGCTGTCAGAAAACTGATGTATGAATAGTCCTGTTATGTACCCATGAAATACCCTGTTAATGCATAAGACTTCTTCGTTTCATTGATAGTTACAACTCCTGGCAACAAGAGGCTAAGGGAGGTTTACAAAAACAGCTCAAAAAGTACACTCTATATACAATTGGAGCTAGAACAATTTCCCCTCGAAAAGATACAATTCTGCTTCATGATACAAGTACTGGTTCAGTTCCTCAATAAGTATCGGTTCACGATACGAGTAGCAGATACTGTATTTACAATGTGTTAAATGTGCCATATGACTAAAGAGAATGTATTGCAAGACTAGAATGGTACCATGTTTTGATACTGCACGCACAGTACATAGTTCTATGACACCACACTCAATTTTGGGGTCCTCTACCGATTTTTTGCTTTGCCATATATTTATCTCTGGCCGCTATTATCCATAACACCAGCAATATGAATATGGCTGCCACGGAGCCGGTCACTGCCGCTGCATGGCCGACTGACATGTTCGTGAAGGTTGCGACCGCAACAATTAAGAAGGCGTAGGTCAACATCAAAAAGGCAGTATTCTGAAAAACAATTTAAACACGGCGGTGGTTAGTAGGAGGAATAAGACATCATCTCTCTGCAACTGGTCAATGATTATGCACATAGAAGAAAACTGTAAATTCAAAAGTGGGCGCACTGTAGAACACTAACGAGTGAAATGAGGTGGATGAACGGAAAACTGCATGGCACACTACGAATCGGCGGCGGCAAAAAAACAGAAATATCCAGATACAGCTAGAGGAGAATTGTTTGGATCGGTAGCAGAACTTACAGCTATACACACGGTGGAATTGAAAGGCTCAATGTCTTCGTCGGAGTCTGCCTCTTCGCGTCTACTAATCTCAGGACCTTTCTCTAGATCAACGGAAGTGACATGCTTGGGTTTCTTTGCCTTTGCTTTGCCCTCGCCTATTTGTAATCCCCCAACTTTCTCGGGAGCGCCTGTCTTTATTTCCTTGTGCGGCTTCGCTTCAGATTTCATCTCCTGGCCTCTCTGGCCTTGCTCAAGATCAAGCACCGTCGTCATCGCCTTAACTGTCTCTCTACTACAACCTGATGCCATGGCAAGATGTCCCGGGCCGGGGATAAATAGCGACGCGACTGCTCTGGACGCGGAACGAATTGGAACCTATCTCGGTTTCCAAAATACGATTGGGGAGCTAGTCCGACACGGTCAGGCAGTGCTTCTCTAATTCACATCGGGAATCGCGGGTAGTTCCAACTATACAGTTTTGTTAGATGAAAGCAAAACCGTTAAGCTCGTTTTTTTATTTCTGACTGCGCGCTCGATGTTGCTATTTGGTGCTGAAAAATCTCCCTGTTACATTCTTTTCACATGCTCCATGTCATACATTTTGATGACCGTTTTATCTATTTTTCTCTGACTGATATTTCTCCAGTTGTTGACTTTGGGCCATACTGCTTCTTTAGCGTACGGTTGTTAGATCAATCAATCTAACCTTAAAGCATTGAACTGAACGGATCACTAGTCACAAAAAGATCACATCTGAGAAATTTAACTTATGTGAAATTTGGTGGAGCCTTATTACTTACCTGGCACATTAGCGCCCATGGTTGATGCCTCATGAAGAAGTCAAGGTAGCAGATGTGGCAGACATCTATCAGGGCACCGAGCTTCCAAGCCTTCCAACACTTTAGATATGGGTAGAGTTAAGGAAAACCTTTAGATTAAATTCGTCGGCTAGGAAATAAGAGTTTCCTGTTAGTTATATAGTGTTGTAGGCTTGGAGTCGGCCCAAAATGTGGGCTAAGTTTTACCTCCCAATAAAGATAACTAACCAGGGTGAGACAGGATTCAGAATGGGCCATACGGGACTATTGACCGAGGACAATAATTCCAACAACGAGCAGTATAAGCACAAGTGAGTATCATTCGCACAGAGGGCAGTGATGGCTACAATGCCAATTTCTCTTCAGCAGCATGTATCACACGAATCAGCCGTGAATTTGCCAGCCACATTAAGAACTTATGCTTTCCTTTCAGCTATAGCTCTCCGTACCGCCGTGATGTAAAAGTGGGCATAGCTGCTGTAAGCTGGCGTGGCAGTATACGATCCGGTGACTCGTCCATTTCCAGGTGATTTTATCAGGCTGATCGGTAGCAGCAACGCGTTTCTCCTTCCCAATATTTTACTAGTACTATCAATAGAAGAAACACACGTTAATACAGCCAGCACAGCACACACAAACAAGACTCGAAACACACATAAGCACACGTCCCAAACGCCCATTGTCGTGTAATTGCTCATATGACGCTGGGACCCACTAACACCACATGATGCGAACGAAAAGCCCAAGCAAATTAAAGTACACGTGGCAGCACGAGCTAAGGAAGAAGCCGGCCTAGTCGTCCTGCGTCATCATGCGGCGGAAGTCGTGGAAGTCGAGCTCGCCGTCGCCGTCATCGTCGTAGGCGCGTATCATGGCCTCGCACTCGGCCACGGAGGGCTCGTCCCCGAGCTGGCTGAGCACGCGCTGCAGCCCGCGCGGCGTGATCCGGCCGGAGCCCTTGACGGCCTCGAACGCCTCGAAGGCGCGGCGCAGGTCCTCGCGCTCCTCCTCCTCGCCGCCCTTGCTCTCCATGATCCGCACGAAGTCGTCGAACCCCAGCATCAGGTCGGCCAGGTCGCCGCCGTCCTGCAGCCCCAGCTCCGCCAGCACCAGCTGCCCGCCGCCGCCCATGGACGCGAAGAACTCGCCCAGCTCGCGGCCCGACACGCGCCCGTCCATGTCGCGGTCGAAGTGCCGGAAGATCTCGCGGAGCTCCGCCATGCGGTCGCGCCCGCGGGACGACGACGACGCGGACGCCGACGCGGTCGACGACGATGACAGCGACCGCGCGCTGGCGCCGGCGGCCGTGGGCGAGTCCGGCGGCGAGGACGTGGCCTTGCACTGCCCGCAGAACAGCGCGGACGGAAGGCTCAGCTTGAAGCTGCCCTTCGGGGACAGGCGCTTCGACGGCTGGGAGACCTCCATGCTCGCCATTGTTGGCGTCGATCTGGCTAGCTAAGCTGTGGGTATGTTAGTTCTCTCGATGTGCAGTGCAGGCTTTGCTAGCTCGCCAGTGAACAACACTGCTGGGCCTGTTGAAGGACACAGCGAGGCCGGGTGGCCACCTATATTTATAGCACGGGTGGAACGGAAAGCGCGACAGCGAAGGTCCGGTGCGCAGCGCTGTATTTTACGGCGGGCAAGTGGGGAACCGGGGAAGTTTCACGGCTCTGTTTTTAAGTGATTGGTTCATTCTCGCTTTTTATCTGGAACCGGACGCATCGATTCATCCAATGGTCCAGTGTGAACTGGCAACTGAGATGTAATTAACTACCGCTGCCTAGAAAGCTACGTGAAGCACTATTGCCATGGTTGAGTTCGCAGTGGTTACTCAGTATGTACTCGCAGTTCTTATTCTTACTGCAGAATGGACGGTGAGAAATTTTGAAATTGGATTCAGACTTTCGGTTCTGATCTGGATTTGGTGGAAAAATCTCCAAAACCATAAGGAAGATTTGCACTGCAGAGCTTAATTTATGGCGCTTTTGGCGGTACAAGTTTCAGCTTTAGCATTACTGGACCAGAAAACCCAAAACGGTCTTCCCTGTTATTTTCTTGAGCTCAGTTGCATACTTCAGTGAGCAACCTGTATTTTCTGGAACGAAACCGAGCAACCTACGTTTGTCCGCCCGATGGCATATCCCTTCTTGGACCATGAAAAGTATCGGTGCCTAGCCATATCAGAACCTCCTTGATTGTAAATCTAGAACGGATATCTCTGAATCCAAGCTAAAATCCAGCATTGTTCCAGACTACAAGGTTTTGCGTTCTTGTCGTCTCAGTTCTCGCGACGACGCAACACTCACTCGCTCTTTCCTTCTTTTTAAATTCCATGCCGATGTCAAACGCGAGCTGCGGCTGGCGTGTGCATCGACGATCAATTCTGAACGGATCCAGCAACACCCATCGGCCTCTAACCGGTTGTCGCTTCCTGACGAGTCGGCGCACCGTCTCGATCACACGACAACAAGCTCCGTTCCCGTTCCAATTAGGAAGCCGTCCACGATTATATTACTGGCGCAACATGTTGCGTGCCAACATGTTAAACTCATTGCTCACGCACCAAGGCTCGGTTCAAAACGCTCAGTTGCGTCGCCGTTTCGAACCCGTCCTCCTGCGGCATGCGAATGTGGCCGCGTTTGTCTCGTCCGCTCGCCATGGCCACCGATCCGCCACCAGAATGGCAGTACTCCGGGGGCTTACGCACGCGGGTGTTTTCTAAGCCACAACTTGCAAAGCTGCAGTCTGCGGACGCGAAGAAGCGGACAGGCGCTTCCTCACCTGAACCACTCAGAGGCCAAGCCGACGTCCGGAACGGTGGCGCTGGCGCAAAGCGGCCGGCGAATGGTGGCGCGGACCACGTCAGGGTGCTCGCCGGAGGAAGCTTCGCGCCGGCTTCGTCCCGGAATAAAAGATGCGGGGGGTGGGGGGGCATGCACGGACGGCGACGTACGCACGCAAAAATGCGCGCGCAGCTCGCACGCGCGCCACGGCCGCCTGTTTGTTTACTCGATCCGCGTCGCCTTTCTGTCGTGCCATCGCGCCAAGATAAGTTTTGCGGGATCTGTCACGGGTCTGTCAGTAGGGTAGTGAGTTGTTACCCGCAGCATGTTATGTTAGCCAGAGATGGGTGGCTGGTCCTCCTGGCAAAGGACGTGCGGAAAAGTGGGCGTAAATTGATCGAAACCGGCTTCCATTTGCTGGACAAAAAGGAGCTGGATTCCGGTGAGTCTCGTCTAGCAGAACTGCCCGGCACGAGGAGAAAGTTTAACCGGCCTCCGCTTTTGGAGGCCGTGGACGGGCCACGACGGGCATGGCAGAGGCGGACTGAAGCTGCATCCACGAGTGGGTTGGTCGACGGGAACGGGATCATCAGCGAGTGAAACTCCACGGAACAAACACGCTGACCTTGGTGACTCACTTTGGTAAGTTTCGACGGGTCCGTCTTTTCCGGCACCAATGGTTCCCTGGATTGCCCATTTTGATGATTGAGGAGCGCGTGCTTAAAGAGTGTCCCGCCTCCTCTGCAGCTGCTGGTCCACAAAGCGTCCGGACTCAGGACGAACCGACGTGCACGATGGCCTGTAGGGTGCAGAGCGAATACGAGGTCAGGCGATCAAGGTCAACTTCGGGGTTAAGGTCGAGCTCGACGTGATCAATTTTCCTGCAGCTCAAATAACTTGGGACATCCTATACAACGATTGATCCATTAAGTCGTGTGGGAAATCATCCTACTGCATCCGTTACCCTGCACCGGGACAACCCCAAGACGTGAGCATGACATCAACATTTTTTAAAAGTAGAAGCAACAATTTTTTGAAAATGTTGCCACGTGATATTCAAAATGTTGTATAAATAAATGTGAACACAATACATTAAAAATATTGATGAAAATTTAAATTTTTACAAATTCAGAGTTCATTCAACAGTCAACATTTTTGTGGAATATTTTTAAAATGTTGACACAATATAAATAAATGTTGACATAGTACATTCATAATATAGTTGAAAATTTAGATTTTTCAAAAAATCATAGAAGTATATTGCATATTATTTCATAGAATTAAGTCTAAATAATAGAGTGGTTCAAACGGATTCGAAAATAGACTTACTGTCGAGGAGAAATATACGTTTGAAATTCAAAAACGGATTAATTTATCTCTCCCTTCACCTGCCCCAACCAGGGATTGACACGTGGACTCATTGCCTCTCAACAAACAATCTTCATATAGGAAAAATCCAATAAGTCCCTCCCATGCAATGAAAAAAAAAGAAAGAGTTAATTTCACATACTCACCAATACTTTGATTATATAGTCACAAACCAACCAAATACAAATTTTATTTCACAAACCAACCAATACTTTGGAGTGTAGTTTCAAAAAATCACTGTAATTCTAAATTGTACATATTCAATATGTATGGTCTCATATATAAGTGATATCGTTAAAAAATTGTGAACTCTATCGAATGCCAAGTCGACACGGTCAGCAATTTTCAAGTGTTGTCATTGACATGTGGGACCATACATATAACTAGAAAAGATAGTGATTTTGTGAAAGTATATTCCAAAATATTGGTGAGTATGTGAAATTAATAACTTTGAAAAACATTATGGTAGGTTTCTCCTTGGTCCGAGGAGTATCACTCCATGCGGCCAAGAAGTTCAGTAACAATTTGAATCCATTGTGTGCGGCTTTTATATTTGAGTTGGTATTCCTTCACTTTTGTCCCGCGCATTATGTCAAGAATTATTCTTGAAAGTACGTTGACTTGCAATCAACAATAGATATAAATTTCCTTCCCTAACTTTGTACATCATCAATACAGAACAATCAATACTGTTGGCAAGACTAGGACCCACCAAATCCGTCCCTAAATTTCCTAGTGCTGCTACTACTCGTAGGTTTAGTAGCAGCTCTAGAAAATGTCTACCTATGCCTTATCAACTCAAGTCAATGCATGTAACTTCTTCAGTAACCCGAACACAATGAACATGCATTTCACAAAGAACCTTTGCGTAAGAAAATGTTGTTCAAGCATCATGAGAAGTCGTCCTTCCACCGGGAGTTGCATGAGATGAGCGCTCCTTCACCTTACATCAACAGTTGTGAATTGTTCTGTTTGTTGGATTACGTTGCTCTACCCTTGCTTACTTGAGTCATTTGTTGGTTTACTTTGTTTCTCCGTAACATGTTGGTTATTTCTTCCTTCGCTTTGTTTACATCTAAGACCGATACTTATAGGTTGGGAAAATGATATTCTGAGGAGGGCTCGGGCACTATAACACTATATTACTTCAATATACAATTTATTTGTTATTTCAATTGCACCAAATGAAGAAACAAAATTATATAAAATCACAGGGAAATATTAACTTGATTTTACCCTCATCATAAGTAGACTAAAATCTGAGAGAGAAAATTGTGAATGGTTTATAGTTACACAACACACGATCATCAACGACACGCGATACCTAATTTGTTACAATATGAACAAAAAGAGTTATTTTCTCAAAAAACTAGGATTATAGTTTAATGTTCAACATTTTATATACCTAAGTATTTGAATACCTACGTATATATTAGGAAATGTGTCACAATAAAAACCACGGATGCTTTTTCCAAGAATAACTAATTTAAAATAAGTCATTTGCTAAGAAAAATATGACGCTAGTTTTAACTTTATACTAGATGATACCCCGCGCGTTGTTGCTGCCCATTATATAATATGAAGAAAAAACAAAACACTCCACAAAGACTCAAAAAAAAGTAAATAGAAAAGGAAAAGACATGGGAACAAAACGTGGCGTATTAATGGAGGTATTTGGAGGCAATAGTTTCTCTATCTTAATTCATGGTGACCGGACAACATGAACTGACATGAGGATATTGATGCATGAATGGATAGATAGGAGTGCTAACTTTTTAGATCACGTGGCAAATTGAAAAGTTCAAAATAGCTTCTAATCGTCAACATTCAATCTTTATTTAATGATTTAAATTATTTGAGATGATGTGATACAACGTAGAGCTAAAAAAATAGCATTGAATGACTCTTAGTGTGTTGGAGATGATGTGGCACAACGTGGAGCTAGAGAAATAACATTGAAGGGCTCTTAGTGGGTTGCATCTTTTATATATAAGTAGATATGTGACCTCTATGACTCATTCCAGAGAGTTCATTTTCTCTCAAATAGCTCCTTTCATGAACATCGTAGCTTACGGTGACCCAACCGTATCTCACGATATCTTCTCCTTCGACCTATCAAATGTCCAAATCTCTGACTTGACGCTTTGTCGATCCAACTCCATTGATGAACACCATATCCTACTACGGTGGCTTCATCTCCATTGATGAACACTCCTCCGACATATTGTCACCGTTTGACCACTCCGAATTTTACGATGACCTACTCATCCTGCCTCCAGTCATGATTCTTCTCCGTGTCCTCTCTAAAGCCTCTCATTGTATCTTACGATGACTCTCACCTTATCTCAGGGTGATCTTCATAGAAGCTGAAAAGTTCTTCAACTTCATCATCTTGGTTTCTCCACTTCTCCACTGTCCCACTAGTCTCCAAGAGATTTATTTATCGGAGCATCACACTCCTCTCTACTAGGCTAACCTAAGAGAAATGACTCAAAACCTGTTGATAATCCAGTTTTTCCTATCGACATAAGACTATCCATTTTAGCCATTGACTACACGCACTCGGACCTAACCGGGATCTCCATCAAGATCCTTTGATCTCCTATCCATAGAGTACCACTCCTCGGTTCCAAATGCGAGTCGAATGCAGTGAAGCGGCGGCAGCCGGCGGCCGGTGGCTGAAACTCGAGGACGTACTCCGCTGCGACTGCGAGGGTGGCCGTGGGTCCAAGTATTTGTGCGATAAGCATAACTCAATGTCAAAATGCTGGTCAATAAACAGAACTCAACGTAAAAATGCTGGTCAATAAAAAGAACTCAACGTCAAGAAGCACGTCTGCCTCACGCCCTGCGTTTGCGCAGGCTTCTCTTTGTTTCTCTTTGCAAGAACTAACTGAATACCTCACACACAGAATAATTCCAATGCTTCAGTGAATCTATTATTTGAAGGGAAGGCGCTGAATGTCGTCTTCCTTATTCTACTCTCATCTTTGCCCAACAGGCGAAACAATCTTTTCCCATCATTTCGTCTCTTCTTGATTCTCCTGAATGGAAGGCAAGTGGATATTTCCGCCCCAGGTCCGTATCCTCTCCTCTGCTAGCATAGCCTGCACCATGAGATGTTTCAGAATTTGGGAATGAGTCAGCGAATATATACTGCCCGTTTTAAAGATATGATGATTTTGGGGCAATTTTTCACTTAGGTTCTAGGAAATTACAAGCGGAAATTCTTTTACGCGTGGGTTCGCTAGCAGGTCTCCTCACGAACCGGTATCCACGGCTCCTATCTTATCTGTCTCTCTGTTCTCTTTCATTCTCTCTCTCCCGTACCTTCCTCCGTTCCTCCAGGTCGTTTGAATGAAACTTTGATTCGAGAAAGTTTGAATGAAACTTTGATTTGAACTTTTGATTCAAAATTTTAACGAAACTTTTGACTGAACTTTTTTATTAAACTTGTGATTCAAACTTTTTACTGAACTTTCATTCAAAGTTTCCTTGAAACATTTCGATGAAATTTGGATCTAAACTTTGACTGATTTAAACTTTCTGTGAAAGTTTCGGTGAAAAAGTTATTGTCAATGTTTTGAGGGAAAACTTTCCTAATAGAAAGATGCGGGTGCAAAACTTTCGCAAACAAGGAAAGTTTTCTTCATGTCCGAAGATTTGCTCAATTCCGTCCTCACGCACGCGCGCAGATTAGAATTGCCCAATTACAAGGAGTGTATTTTTCATCAGGGTTTAGGGTGTGTTCGTTTCCTGTGGTATAAACTTTAGAGCTGTCACATCAAAAAAATCTTACAATTTAGAAGTAGTAAATAAAGTTTAATTAGAAAATAAATTACAGGTCCCTAGACTAATTTACGAGACGAATCTAATAAGGTTAATTAAGTCGTGATTAGAAGACGGTTACTGTAGCATCACTTTAACAAAATCTAAATTAATTAAACTCATTAGATTCATCTCGAAAATTAGCACCAATCTGTCAATAAGATTTTGTCATTAAATTGATCGAAATATTCATAAATAATAAGATTCTCTTTGATATGACGAGTGCTTAAATTTTAGAGAGCAGAAAACCAACAGGGCCTTAGTAGCTTTTTACCTCTTTCTGCCATCTAGTCCTCGCGAGGATGACAAACAGAATGATAGTCTGTAACACTGTTCCAACCACCATCCCTGCCCAAATCCCCTGCATCACATACAAGATAAGAACACATTCCCCTTGAATAAGACCATGGAACAGCAAAAACTTTGTCTTACTGTTGCACTAAGCTTCAGCTTGAAGCCGAAAACTGCTCCTAGGGGCAGACCGACGAGGTAGTAGCAGCCGATGTTGACGAAAGCGACCAAGGACTGCCACCCGGCGCCGATCGCCACACCTGCAACCAACAACAGAGCACGTCATCAGTATTTGCTGGGGAAAAAAATTGAAAGCACATCCAAGCTTTCCGCAAAGATGTGCGCCTCAGTACCTGACAAGACCGGCTGGATGCTGTTGAGGAATATGGTGGCGGCCAGGAGATACCCCAACTTGGCAGTCTCCTTGACCACCGCATCGTCACTGGTGAAGAGCCGTGGCATCTGCTTCCTCGCCGCCAGAGCCACGGCCGTGAAGACGAGCCCGATGGCGGCCGATGTGGTCGTGGCGACGACGACGGAGAACTTGGCCGCCTTTGGATGGTTCGCACCAAGCTCGTTGGATACGCGAACACTGATCGCAAACGAGGCAGTGCATGTCAGCAGTGCGAACATTTGATAGTCATGCATGAACTTGTCGCAACTAAAAAAACAGCGGAAAAAAAGTGAAAGAAAAACTGGATGGTACCTCACTGCAGCGTTGAAGCCAACGGCCACCATCAGTGTCCAAAGCTGATAATTCATGCTACAAAATTTCATCCAAAGAGAATCAGAAACGTTATTTGAGAGACACAGATCGAGAGACCGCTAGAAGACGGATGGTAGGAAGGAAAGGCTGACACTAACCATATGGAAATCGCCCCAACTTGAATCTCCGGGTGCTTCAGGCATCCCACCAGAATGAGCACCGCGGTGTAATACCACATCTCCAAACTGCGTAGGAACAAAGAGAGTTTCAGTTGAACTTATTTGTCGCGCCACCACGAAGAAGCACTGAAGAATTGAATTAGAAGAAGAAGAAGAAGAAGGACACGCACCAGAGCATGACAGCCGAGGCGACGGAGAGCCGGACGAACCCGGCGAGGCTGGCGAACGCCTTGCGCGAGAACCCGGTCCACGCCTCGGGAAACCACCCGCCAAGAACGTGCACGATCTGCGCGGCGTTGAGCAGCCACCACGAGACGTTGCCGACGAGCGCGGCGCCGACGAGGCCGCGGCCGAGCCTGACCACGACGAGCCAGTTGAGCAGCGCGTGCGCGGCCAGCACGGCGCCCGAGATGGCCGTCATCACCCACACCCGGCTCTGCGCCTGGTAGAACTTCTGGACGGGGAAGTTGACGGCGTAGGCGAAGAGCTGCGGCACGCACCAGCGCGCGTACGTGCCGGAGACCGCGGCGATGGCCGCGGACTGGCGCAGCAGGCGCAGGATCGGGGAGGTGAGGATGTAGAGCGGGAGGAGGAGGAGCGAGGTGGCCAGGCAGATGATCCAGGAGCGCTGCATGTACACGCCCAGCATGTGGGTTTGCCCGGCGCCCACCGCCTGCCCGCACAGCGTCTCCAGCGCGCTGCCCATGCCAAGCTGCCATGCGGCAGAACCGTGAAAGCACACCTCTGGTCAGAGACAGACAGAGACAGGGAGACGCGAAAAGCGACATCACCTAAAACGACGCATTACGATTGTTGATTACCAGGAGGCCGAAGGCGAGGCCCTCGACGACGCCGTTGACGATGGAGACGGCGGCGAGCTCCACCTTGCCGATGTGGCCGACGAAGGCCGCGGTGACGAAGCCGAGCCCGAACTGGAAGATCTCGGTAAGGATCACGGGGCCCGCCACGCGCCACAGGTTCTTGCACTCGGCCGACCAGTTCTTGCGCCCGGCAACCGCCACTGCCGCCGGCGCCATCTCCTCCTTGACCTCCCCTGCTGCAACGGTACAAGCACAGGGAACTGCTATACGATACGAGCCACACTGGTACGGTAGTGCAAATCGTACGTAGAGGCTCGCCACCTTTTGTACGCCCAGGTCAATGCCGGGGTCCAACTTCGCAGCTGATCGAGTTGACTGCATGGTCACTCGCATGAACGGACGGACATCGACGCGGAGCTAGAGCTATACTGGTGCTACGTAGTAGTACTAGCTTTGTTGCGTGTGACGTGGACCATGGGGTTGGTTGGTGCCCGCCGCAGCCATTGTGGATACACCTCACAACACTCCAAATTAACTCAGGCAGCCACGCCGGCGCCGCTTTGCCAAGGCGCGACAGGCAAGCCGTGCCGGTGGTATCGACTCATCAGGTGTACGGTCCGCGTGCGTACATCATCGCGTCTGCGAGAGACGGGGTGAGTCAAAAATGGGCGGAAAGCATCGCCTCTCAAGGTTTGGTGACCCGTTGACGAGAGGAACATCGGGTTCGTTCTGTCTACACAAGCAGAAGCAGAGTTCCCTTCACGGAGGAAACCCTGTACTAGTTTGATTGCAGATGTCGAACTCTATTGAACATTTCATTTTCTCCCTTCACCAACACTTTTGCTGCATAGACCATATAATAATGCATTTTATGAAAGTATAAAGTCCACTTTACTTCCTCCAAATATGACCAAAGCGTAAAATACTGACAAAAGGACCTAGATGATATATTGAGACAAGTTTAAGGATGGGACATGAACTTTACTCAATTTTTTATATGTTTTCAAAATTCACACTAAATATGTGGCGAAAAGAATTCGTTCAACTTATATGGCTGATCCCACGTAGGGAATAAAATACACCTGTTCCTACATGAGCCATTTTACACATGCTCTTGCGACACACCAGAGATCCGGGGAAACAGGTCGGGCCAACGGTCGTTCTGGGTTCGTGGCCCGAGTCTGAATTCCTAAAAACGACCGTTGGCTCTTAGGAATTTGATCAATCAGGATTGTACCCTTTTATTCTGGGTAAACTCATATTGAAAGCTCCTTGAATCTCCTAAACAAAAAAGACAAAAAAAGGCACGGGCCCTGAAGAAAACAAACGATCGAGTAAGAAACACGGCGCCTCCCAGCAATGATACACGTCGAGCGAAGCATGTGTCAAGCAGAGAAAACAACCACGCCCCAGCCAAATTAACCTGAGAGATGTAAATATTTCATGAGTCAGCTTTAGACTATTTCTAGAGAAGACTCGTGCGAACTAAGCTCATATTGAATACCGATTCTATCTGAACGAGAAATATAAATCAAAGGCTTAGCAAAGCAAAAGGTCTATTAAATTTGAGCACAATCCACCACATATGCAAAACTAATGTTTGAAGTTCTCATACATAAGGAGTGATGGACCTCAGTCAACAGTTCCTCAACGTGGCCATGTTCCTAAATGTATGAGCAACGGAACGGCGTACATACATCAATCAAATAAACACAGCAAAGAAGCTTTGCAAAGTGGCACCGGTCTGATTGAACCCAAAGAGAAGGAATGAACCATGTACATTATAGTAGCAAATATTTATCCTCAATCCATCTTCAGTATTCATAATTCCAAGCTAGAGATATGCAGTCTCATCATTGACTTATCATTTGAGCACTTCATACACTATCAGAATCACTTATTACATTCATAGTAATCTAGAACCCTGAGTTATACTTTGCGGATTATTTATATTATAGGAAACACAAGGTATAGAAAAAGGAATTTATTTATCTTGTGATTGTTGAATTTTAGCATTATGTAAAATATTTACAACCTCACAGCATGGCCATCATATATACTACTTGAAATATTTAAAACCAATAATTGCTAAAACACTAATCATATACTATCCCGGGCGCTGCAGGAAAAATATCAGATAAAAAAGTGAATAATTTTTAGTTCACAATATAATTGTTTCTTTTAATCAGTGCAAACAGTATCACAAGAAACGCAGATGGCTACCAGCATAAATCATTACTATCTAATTTTATGTAAGAAGTCTCTTAGCTGAGTTTCAACGAGCTACTCTTCTCAGGTTTTTAATTGATGACACTACGACAACATTTTGATTCAATTCTGAGGTAAGGAAGTTGTGATATCATCGCCAATTAAAAACCTGAGGCAGTAGTTTCAATATACAAGAAGAAAGGTCGTGCTTTCATTTTTCAGAAAGGGTGTGCAGCATTTATACAGAACAACATAAGTTCTCTGTTTTTTTTCCCCTGCATATAAACTAAATAGACTATAGCACAAGAATAGACCGCTATTAACTCAGGGTTTATGTTGGATCCTTTCAGTTGCAAAATTCAAGCAGCAGTAACAGTGCAATTATTGGCATAGCTTACATCAACTATAATACAAATAATTCACAATCGATACAGTTAGCGAAAAAAAGATGGAAGCTTATAGGACAATAAATATACAGGAAAACAAAATTATTTTTGCAAACTTGTCATGATCACATTTGAGGGCAGATACACAAGCTTTTCACCTAAAATTCAATGGCAGCTTTGCATGGTGAAACCACCAGCTGCCATCCATTATCGTAGATACTATTAAGCATGCTTAAAGATGGCAATGGCATCATTCTACTTTTGATCTCCACACTAACATTAAACCATGGGAGCTACCTAAGATGATGCTCCAGCCATGTAATGACATGCAGACAAGCAAGGATCAAATCATCTAAAAGGCTAAAATAGTATCAAGGTGGCAATTACAATCGCACCAGCCAGCAGTAGAAAGATCTTCAAGTATGAATCAACCGGTTGTCCATGCGGTGCCTCACGTGGGAAACCATGACCATGCCATCCATGGAAAGAATGGCCATACCCGTAAGGAAACCCTGCAGCAGGCCCATATGCCGTCGCCTGAGGGAAGCCGTGCACCTGGAAGCTCAGCAGCGGGAATAGCCCTCCAATGGCAGCCGAAAAAGTGTAATTCCCCCACCGGCCACCAGCCACAGGGGCGGCACCAGCGCCCATGAACCAGGGATTCTGGTGCGGGAATTGGTTGTGGTCAGGCTGCTGTGCTGTGGACGGCCGCTGCCCAGTTGGCCTGCTCGGAATCTCCACACCAGCCACTGACCTAGGCCGAGGTGCAGTGGAGGCGCCTCCACGGCCATAGAGGGGGACGAGCTTCTCCTCCTCGATGACGGCCTTGCAAACGGGGCACTCCAGGGAGTGCGCGTGGACGTGGAGCCACTCGTAGAGGCAGGGCCAGCAGAAGAGGTGGCCGCAGAGCGTGACGACCGGGTCCTGCGCCAGGTCGAGGCAGATGTTGCACTCGAAGCTGCCGGCGTCCTTGCCGCCGCCGCTGTTGGTCCTCGCCACCGGCTCCTCGATGCGGCTCGCCATACCGCGCGACTCCGATCTGCGGGATGGGGAATCCACTGAAACCACGATCCGGTCGCAGGAGCAAAAATCAAGAAAAATATAATGGATTCCACGAAATAAATACGCTACTTATGAATCCTAATATAACACATAAGAAGATTGGCACAGCCGATTCCGATCCGGCATTTTTGTTCTCCGATTGTATTGTGGTGACAGCGAGTAAACAAGAGACAATAAAAAGGGAATCGAATCCGCATCTTTCTATGCTACGAAGTCAGCATATGGCGATTCCAAAGAGCTGAATCCATCAAGGAAACGGATCTAAGCTAGTGATTAGGCGACCAACGAGTAAAATTTGCGCGAGAAAGTACCCGAATCCCTGCGAAGCGAGAGTTGACCACGCGCTACCGCCGGATATCGGCGGAGGCCGACGAGGGAGCGACGAATCGAGGAATGCGGCGGCGGAGTCGGGGGAGGAGGGCGTTGCCTTGCCGCCCCTTGCCGGGAAGAGATGGCGCCTTGGACGCGAAGGGGAGAGCGGCCGGGCGCCACTGGAGGCCGGAGCGAGTGGAGCGGCCTGTGCCGTGTGGCCTGCGCAAGCGCAACCGCTGGAGACGTGTCCTGATCCACGGGTCGCGGGCCCGGCGGATCGAGATGGGCCGGGCGGAGAGGTCGGCCGGGCTGGTTTAGTGATGCTGATTAGTGATCACTGATCACGGTGGCGTGTCGTTCTCAGAACGCGTGGAAAATTGATTTCACAACGCGGCCACTGGCGTTGACGTGCGCCGTCGACGGCCACTTTTCCCTCGGTTTCTCCGCAGTGCTGTGGTGTCACTGCTAAAGACTGACGCGCTTGGTGAAAAAAGAAGAGAAATCAGACTATCTGTAGAAATTACAAGGTTAAAAAAAACGCTGTAAAAAATAATCAACGTATACACCTGGTAACATTGACATCCGTGAGCGTAAGGCAAAGGGCGACACGATTTTCATCCGCAAGCTATCGGTGACAGGTACCTTAGTGATTAGTGAGAACAAAGCACTGCAGCATGTTCCATCATTGATAAACGCAAAGCTGTCACTAACAATGACGAGCGCTGGCAGACAAAGCAGCACCGTTTTTCACCGAAGAAGCTATAAAATTTTGAGAGGCCGCGCTCAGCGATGAGAAACGTCGAGCTCGTGCGGAGAAAAAACCAGATCGAGCTGATACGAATAAAGTATAGCCACGTCGATGACCCGTTTTCTAGTCTAGAATTAAAGAAACCGCGCCTCTGGTTTGTGACTGGATCGATCGATGTCGGATCCGGAGCTTCGAGATCACAAACGTGTATAGGCAGACGCTTAATGTCCAAGCAAAGAGGTCATCTCGGAGTCATCTGTCAACACTGCATTCAGTGTATTGCTTAGACAGTGGTGCTTCTTCAGTACAAACACTTCTGCATTAGCTATCATCATTTCTTACATGTAGCGGCTCACCATTCAGTTCGAACTTTTCTACTGTTCTCCTTCCGGTCCATATTATAAGCTGCAATTTAGGATATTAAATTAAGCTGGAAGAATCGTTTTAAAACATGCATGCATTATATACACAAGTTTTTTCAGCAATTTTAGATGGAGTTTCATCAATTCAAAAGAAGAAGAAGAAGAAGAACAAGAACAAGAAAGGGTGTGTTTTTTTTTCGAACACTCAAAAGCTTTGCGCGTCAATTTTATAGAAGAAGAAAAGCTCAAAATGAGCTAGCAGTCATTACACGAGATTGTGATTTACAGGAAAGCGGGTCGACAATGCCTTAGCCAGAAAAAGAACCAAGAGGTCTAACATGGCCAAAGCTCTTGCAACTTGTTCGCACCCACCTTCTGCCAGAGCCGAGCGGTGTCGCGGATGGTGTCCAAGCATTGGTCAGTACTGCTTAGCTTGTTGTCCAACACCCGTGCATTCCTTTCTTTCCAGATTATCCAGGATACTAGCATGAAGCAGGAGTCGAAGCCACGAGATTGTGATTTTCATGAACCGGGAGATGGCTAAGCTGAGGGCGGTGAAGATCTTGCGACAAACAGGCCTGTCAGGGTGCTTGTTTTTAGAACTAGTATTTTGCATACCAGTAGTACTGATATTTTTAGCATCCTCTCTGTTTATTCACTATAGTGACACATAATAATTTCTTAACGCCCCTCGCAAGAAAAAAGGGAGTCATATTTGTATGACTCTTTTTTGTGCTGAAATCTAATTATACTTTAGACCGGAAGGAGTGCAATTACAATAGTATGCATCATGCAGCATCTTCATATGAACCTCGTCTGACCAAAATGCTGCATCCGCTTAAGATGCACTAACAAGTGCACGTATACACTAAATCATTTCATAGATGCTGAAAATATCGGGCAATCACATGATACAACCTGGTTTCGTCAATACAGTACCGCACCACACGGCCCGTAGTTCGTAGCTATGGATGGTTCAATATTTACAATGAAAAGACTAGAAGAAAAAAGTGGTGCAATCTGGAAGTGTCTTTGAATCGAGTCGTACACACGCATGGCGAGCACCCATGTACGGCTTCTGGCTTAGTGCGCGAAGATCTGGCTCCCCGCCCTGACGGGCGACGGCGCCGAACCCGCCGGTCCGCGCGGCCAGGCCTCCCCTCGCCGCCGCGGCGCGCCTCCTCGACGGCGGTGGAGGCAAAGCGCAGGCGCCGAACTCGGACGCCGCGTCCTCGGCGATGGTCTCCATGGCGGCCGCCGCGCCAACCTTATTGCTGCCCGGCGCCGCGCTCTTCGTCAGGCCCGCTGCGTCGGCGACCTCGGCCGGCGCGACGCGCCTGCCCTGCCTCGGAGTCGGAGCGGCGCTCTTCGTCTTGCCCGTCGCGTCAGCGGCGCCTTCCGTGGTCGGCGCGACGCGCCTGGCCTGCCTGGGCTTCGCGGCGGCGCGGACGAGGTCCTCGACGCGGTCGGAGCTGACGCGCAGGACCATGGGCGACGCCGTCGGCGACCGGGCGTACCCGCCGCGGCCCACGGCGTCGGCGGCGCCCGCCGGCACGTGGCGCGCGGCGCCGGACATGCCGCGCACGTACAGGTCGCAGGCCGAGTTGCACGCCCGCGACAGCGCGCGCACCGGCGCGCCCAGGCACCCGCCCCCGCACTGCTTCTTCATCCGCGCTCCGCTGCGTGGACTTGGCATCTCCTTCCGATCCCCTCGAGTCCCAACAGAGAGGTGCAATCGCGAACGCTACAAGCTGGCGTGTCGCTACAAGTGGCTTGGCGAGATCACTGGGGGCTGGTGGGTTTTATAGGGCAGTGTCAACGCGAGGGCCACGTTTGCGTGCGCCCAGCAGTGATGACCAAAATGATCAGGCTCTCTTCCGTACGGTGTTTCCACGGGGCCGCTGCTTCCAAAATATTGTAGTTCTGCTCGTATGCGGTGTGCGGCCAAGTCCAGGTTCGGTTATGGTTTTGGAGGAAAGTGATTTGCTCTCCTTTGCTTAACGCTGCTTCTCTTTCGCTTGCTCACGGCATGTAGGGCCCTGCCGTTTTTGGTCGGCCACTAGCCGGAAACGGTCAGAATTTGTGTGATTTGTTTGCAGGAAACGGGGCCATTTGTCCACGGTTTTGGGGATCGGATCGACGCAAGTTTGAGCCGGCCAACCGCCGCGCGCGCGCGGCGGCTGAAGGCTCATTCGTTCTCGGATCTATGCGGATGTCAGCTGAAGATGACGGCTGCAAAGTTTTCTCGGTGAGGGGAACATTTGATGCTATGGCGCGTTAAGCTACCGATACAGAATAAAAGTTGTTCCTCTGATTCAACTGCAGCGCTATCAAATAAAGTAAACGGAAAGGCCGCTATCAACAATCGGAAATTTGTGATGTAAATTTTCAAATAACCATTGGTTCTCGGATGCAAGCAGTATACAGATGTCACCCGAAGTCGATGCCCAGCAATCGGAAGTGTGTGAAGGGAATATTTGATTCGATACCATGGCGAATATCGATACAAAATAAAAGTTGTGTTTCATTTATTCAACTGCAGCAAAAGTTGTTTTCATTTATTCGACTGTAGCACCGCAAATAAAGTAAACGGAAACAGCGCTATCAACTATCGGAATTTTGTGATGTAAAATGTCAAATAACCATGCATACCGGAGAGTAGCGAGGAGGGTCTCCTGAGATGAATCACTTATGTACGTTACGTTGTTTGAAGTGGAACATATCCATCCAGGCCCGAATCTTCTACGGTTCTACATTAGCATCTTCGTAATTCCATCTGGTTACTATTCTCGAGATAAGACGATGGGGTTATATGACGATTATGTCGATCTAGATGTGTGTAGACCTAATAATCGTTAGGGATAGCTGTGGTGTAAATTGATGACCTCAATCACAAATAACATGTCAACTCTAGACTTTTCTTTTCTTTTCAAAATGTCAACTCCGGACTTTTTTCCTTCTCAAAATGTTAATTCCCGAATTTTACATTTCACATTTTGACTAGTAATGCTTGACAAAATATTTACTTGTACGCAGCAGAAATGTATCAGTAAATCTAATTACCAAAACAGAAAAAATTGAGCAATGAACACTAACCCTTCGCTAATTATTTCGACGACGAGGATGGGCGCTGATCATGATCTGCGCCGGCGCTGCAAACACGATCACGGGCGCCAAATTGTTTACAGTATCCATATGCAACCGTACCGAACACACATCGATCTGATCCTCCTTTCGCCGGCCGTCACACTCCCCGTTCAGCGCACTCCAACCCCACCCACCGCACGCTCCAGTCCACTGCTCCGCCGCCCCCGATCCGGAGCGCACGGCAAGAGCTCGCCGCGATGTCGTGGCTCGCGCGCTCCATCGCGGCCACCCTATCCTCCGCCCACTCGGACGATGAGGACGACTCTGAGGCCACCTCCGGCGACAAGACCCCGCCGCGCGCCTCCGACACCGCCGCCGCTGACTCCGTGGACCCCGACGAGCAGCCGGACACCCCCAGCCGAGGCGTCAAGGGCGACATCTCGGAGTTGACCGAGACGCTCACACGCCGCTTCTGGGGCGTCGCCTCTTTCCTCGCGCCCCCGCCGACCGAGGCCAAGGAGGGGGAGGAGGAGGGGGACGAGGAGGAGGAGGAGGAAGCGCCTGCAGAGGCAGCGGATGAGGAAGGTGTTCAATCGCCGCGGATCGCTGGGATCCGGAGCGACCTAGCGGAGATCGGGGGCAGGGTGAGGACCGGCATCTCGATGCTGTCGAACGCCAACGCTGTAGCGGAGTTCTCGAAGATCGCCTCGTCGTTCCTGCCGTTCGGGCCCGGGGAAGGTGAGGAGGTAGAGGGGGATGGCGAGGCGGTGGGTGTGACCGACGAGGTGGTGGTGTTTGTGAAGAATATCTCCAAGCATCCTGAAACCTGGCTCGATTTCCCCTTGTTCGTCAACGACCGTCTCGCGGATGGTAAGACTCTTTGGCTTCACATCGAAGCTATTGCGTGATTAATTACGGCGCTTCTCATGGATGATAATAATGACGCTTCTCATGGATGGTTAATTACATTGCTATTTTTCATGTATGGTTAATTATAGCGTTTGACCTGTGTGTTAATGTTTGTTCTAGTGGAACTGAACTCATTTTATTGCAATTGTAGACTTCTAGTGAATGCCCTTGACTTTAATTGCTTAGCCAACTGCTTTTTGATATGCTGCATGTTTTGAGATTTATTGGTGGGAGATTTGTTGCATATGCAATCAATGTTCATGATCCTAATGTTATGAGAACTTGAGAGTAATATTTGCTCATGTTAACAATGTTTATGCTGAGGATGTGTCGTTGAATTATCTTTGTTTCAGTTGTATTGTGTCTATTAGTTGGGATATCACAAATCCAGCCCCTTGAGTCCTATTACACTTAGGCCTTTTGTTTTCTTAGATTGGTCTTCAGTTCATCAGTTCCTTCAATTGGAGAGATAATTGGTAGAAAATAATTCTCAACTGAGGAAGTTTTCAAAGTATTGTTATCTTCGGTGACTAGAAAGAAATGGTTACAAAAACATACAATTTTGCATATTCTAGAAAAAAATAGTATCTGATCAGCATTGCCAACAGACGTGTCCCTTCAAATGCCTTTGATGGAATGTTTATATCTTTGTTAATATGTATCAAAGTTTGTGTCTGATAAAATTGTATGAATACTAATATGAAACCATCTATGCAGCAAATTTGTTAGTTGTTCACCTTTGTGCGGACAGGATATATCAGTTACTCCTACTGTTTAATAATCTTCATATTGTTTATGGCATAGTTACAATTTTCACCTATATACTATACTAGTAAAAAGATATCATTTGCGGTACACTGATTACACTGATACATGCATTACACTTTTGCTTAAACATACCACTGTAGTTTTGATTTAAGTTGACTATCATATTCTTAATTGCATGTATGAACCTAACTATCATATGCTGTGCATCTAGCTCCATCACGTATGATGTATACCACACATTTCTTGTAGTGCCAGATTAATTTCCTCAATTGCTTGGCTTATTCTGATATGCTTCTATGTGTACAGACTTTGAACTGTCAGACACACAATATAGACATGCGTTGTCTATAGAACATCTTGTGCCAAGCCTTTCATATCTCAGAACCGAGCTTTGCTCTACTGAAATGAGTGAAGCGTGCTTTTGGAAGATATATTTTGTGCTTCTTCATTCAATACTCAACGAGCAAGATGCTGCACTTCTTTCATCGCCGCAGGTATATACCCCACTGTCCTTTCCTTCTATTATTTCTGTAATATCGACAAAGTTTTGTTGTTCATAATGGATTACCGTGTCTATTTTTTGCTGCTAACCTACCTATCCAAACAGAAGCATTTGTCTATATACTTGGTTTTGAAAGAAATTTTATATATCCCATTGGGATTTCATAGTACTGCTACCACTGTACGCCCTGTCAATGAATCATCCAGCATGTATCATTACAGTTACAAGTTATAATCTTGCTTGTAGTCTTTGAACAATTTCTCTATTGCTTAGTCTATGAGAATGTAACAACTAAAGATTGTAACATTGAAGAATGAAAGGGGCTTCAGAGTTTAACAAACGAAACGATATAGGCACCTCATGCGTGATGAAACTAGAACGATATTGGCACAAAAAGATAGATGATTCCTAGTGCACATTTCATCTTCGTGTTTGACCTTTGAGATTCCTATTGATCATGAATTTGTCGTATCTTAATTATTAAGTTTCAGCCATTATCTAGAATGAGATTAAGCAACCAATGTATATTCGGTATGAGTAAAATGCACCCAAGGTCCCTAAACTATTTAAGAATAGTCATCTAGACAATGGCTGGGGTGCATTTCACTCGTTCGGTATTGTCATCCCATTGTGTATATTTTGTGGTGGAAATAATTTTGATTGCCGAAAGCCTCCATAAGTTGCCTTTGTTGCTAAAATAACACTGGGCATCAGGGCATCCTTCAATTGTTGCCCTATTTCACAAAAAGAATCTCTGATATAGTCTAATCTCTACTACTCATGCAAAAATGTTTTCAAATCGTACCTAAGTTTTTTTTTTGTAGCAGTAACTTTGGAAGGCAAATTTCATTCTGCATTTTATTCCATTTGATCTGGATTTAGCTGTACTGAGATAATTTCTTTCATGCAGATTCTGGAAGCAAGAGAAGAATTATTGCAATATTCGCCAACTAATAGCAAGATATCACCTAAGGAAACTGAGGGCAGTGAGCAGCCATCAGAAAACATAAATGTTTCCTCTATACAACATGAAGATAAAGAGCCATCAGCCTCGAGCATACAAATCAAGAGTGGAATATCAGAAACACCATCAATTCAAGAACCAACTTCCGATCCTATGGCAGATGTTGAGGCTGAAAAGCATCCTATTTCTACCACGGAAGCAGAAATAATCGACAAGCCTGTCATTCAAGAAGAGTTGATTGTTAAAAATGAGACAGAGAGTATACCTGATGTGAAATCTAATCTGTACACCGCTGAGGATGATGACAAAGAGGTGGACGACTGGCTACAGGACATGGCCTCTGTGCCCAGTAAAACAGGCAAAACCGCTGCGGCAGGGGAGGAGGAAGATATATCCTTCAGTGATTTGGAGGATGATTGAAGGCTGGCCATTACTAGCTAAGTGGTCTGCTTAATTCGAAATACACTCACTGCCACCGAATCGATGACACAATGCTAGTGGCAGCCCCATAAAGAACACTCAAGTTCCTGGTGTGCAGTAATCACGATAGCAATTCCAAGGAGTCCTGGCTTCATCCTTATCGCAAGTTGATGTACCATATACTGTTGTCGTTCTCTGTACAGGAATTTATAAATTGGTGCAGCCTATGCTTCTACTGTGTAACTGTCCCTATGACTATGAGCTGGTCTTGAGACGCGATTCTCAATGTGGTTGTCAGATTTCGTATAACGTTGTTTCTTTCTTGCGAGAATCAGGCTACATGTATCCACAAGTTGAAATATGCATATAAGCTTGAGAGTATTCATCTGGCAGGCCTCGAGTAAGCACCGGAGCCCCGAGTCCTCAGGTCCCGGGCAGTTTTGTCGACGTCATCGGAGAGGATCCTGGCGAGGTCCGCACTGTGGATCCGCGTGCGGCGCTTCTGGTAGCGTTTGCTGTCGCGGGCAATGCAAGTGTACAGAATCACGTAGCGCAGTCCCTTCCGGGAGAGACGCGTCTCGATCGTGTCAGCGCCGTCGTCGCGGTGGACCAGTTGCTTCAGGGAATAGCGGGAGAGGAAAGAGATCGTGGCTTTGCGGTCGCCGCCTGTGTCGGTGCGCCGTGGGAACGGAAGCCGGTGTAGAGGAAGGCCGCATGGGTGACGATGCCCAGCCGGCCCAGCATGTTCTCGGCTCTCCAAGTGTCGCCGTCGGCGACCTTGTTGAGGGGCCAGAATTGGGACGACAGCTCCATGCACGCAGAATAGCAGATGAAATGTTATGCAATGACCACTTTATGGAGAGTTTGATCGAGATGAGATTGGGAAACTGTCACAGACGTGGATGGTGGTGCTTTGGAATTACTGTCCCCTTAGAGTCCTAGCCCCGTACTACTAGTAGTATAGTACAACTGTACAAGTGCAACAACTTGCATCATCTCAAATCTACATCATGAATGATCCGAGTGGGAGATTGATCACCGCCATGGCGTCCCTTCTCCAGAAGCACTTGGACGCCCACCAATGGGAAGCCGAGGACGTCGTCGGCCGGCTAGGCATGGTCTTGCACGCCGCCTTCCTCTTTGCCGGCTTCCGTCCCTACGGCGCCAAGCCACCGTCCGGCTACCTCCTCAAGCATCCAGGCGAGTCGACACGCTCGCGGTGCCTCTCCCGTTGGTACACGGCGCCGCAGCTCGCTCTCCGGGAGGACGCGGACGCCGCCGTGCTGATGCTGTCGGCGCAGGGAAGCCACGTCGCTCTCCTCATCTTCCTCACCACGGACAACGCCCTGGGGAGCGCGTACCGGGAACGCCTTGACGTGGCTGTTTTGAAGCCGATCCTCTCCCGCGCCATGGACGCCACGGAGCCGTGGGGGTCGCGCATCTGCCGCTCCCTCGGCAACGGCGTGTGCTGGCGCTTCCTGCACGAGCTCTGCCGCGGCAACGGCCTGCCACTTACCGGGTTCACGTCCCTGCCCGACGATGCCATGGTGGAGATCCTGAAGCGGCTCGCCGACGGCGCGGACATCGCGAAGGTGCAGTGTACGAGCAGGCAGCTGAGGAGCCTCGTGGCGGCGGACAGCAACCGCGAGCTGTGGGAGCCTCTGTGCGAATGGTTTGCTCAACGATTACTCAAAGTACTCCCTCCGACCACAAGTATAATGTTCTCTACAGGTTTCTTTTTCTCCCCGGTTTTCCAGACATCTATTGGTGCAAATCGTGCCGAGCAAAAGGCATTGTTGGCGCTAATCAGGCCACCTCCAAGGAGAACCATGGACTCTCCTGCGCCCACCAGCCCGTTGCCCCCATCTGGAGCCCGAGACGATGAAGTAAGGAGCGCAAAGTGGCAGCCCTACCGGAACGTGCCACGGAATAACAAGAAAAAGTCAGAAGACGCCGGTATTGCTCGCTTGCCGCGTTCTCGCTATCGGCGGAATCACCGCTGATGCAAACAACTGTTAACGTTTGTAGATTTTGCACAAATACTACAACGATGTTCACAATTCATATCAATGATATATGATTCAGCATTCTCTATAGTTCTAGTATCCAGTTCTAACGGGATCTTGCTAGCTTGACATAAAAAAAGGGGCAAATCCACAGTTATAAACGGTACAGGTGCACTGTAACGAGAGGTACATGACGTCGTCCATCAAGAACACCCTTCGTTGCCTCCATATTCTTCAACAAGCTTTGTCACGAGCACCATGAGATCAACAAATGCACTGAACGATGCGCGCAGAAATCGTGCCTCCACTGCTGCAAAGTGCCTGAATTTGCATACCAGTGACGTCAGTTCGAGACTAGACACAGCAGAATAACGACGGTTGCTAAAAACGCCAGAAAAAAACAGGTCAGGTTGCTAGAAATACTAACACGAGAAGCTTGCTGCCAGAAAGAGTCATCTCCCTTTTGACCTTGTCAGGCTGCAACTGTAATTAGAAGCCACAGGTAACCGGCAAACAAAAAATAGAGTGAGCTGTTATAAGGCAAATGATCTGTTATATAAAAAACAAATAACAGAGAAGACAAGGCAGAGTACAGCTTTGTTACCTCCTTGTCGACAGCTAACGTTTTGTAGACAATGGATGCATGTTCCTCAGAGCCATAATTAACTTCAAAGTTACTGTCAAACAAGAACCATAGGCAGGAAAAGCAAAATTCAGAGGGCAATTAGGGTAATGCTTGCACCAAATCACTGCAATTGTCTAACACGGAGATAAGTACATCTCAATACGCAGCAGAACAAGGGATAATGAAGGGACAATCTAGGGGAAAAAACATGCAACTATCATCATGCTTCCTCTAGCCCCTAGATTTTTTGGTAAGGCAGGAGTTCCTGAAACAGATATACAAACAGGTACAGCCAGCCATTTTCCCACAAGCTAACGGTATTTCCTTTTCCCGAAATCATTCAGGAAAACACATGGCTTCAGAAAACTAATTCATAAAGTGGAACCACTAGATCAATTCTTTATTGGGTCATCCTATGAAATCCTACTTGAGCAGGAAGCAGCAAAAAATGAGCACGCCATTGTAATTTCCAAAGCGTGTGACAAAATTAGTTTACTGTCGATCACCAGAGCACTTTGGTTGAAGGCTTGAAGCCCAATACCCAGAAGCTCCATCATAGAAGCAATATGACCAGATGTTCATAAATTTTTAATACATGTTTACAAGATTAAACAAAAAGGAGTTGCACGAACGCTAGTTTCTTCGAGACAATCCGTCGAACATGTTGCAAGCACCGGGAAATAACATACCCTATGGCTCAGCCGCCACCAAGCAAGCTAAACATTATCGCATAGTACTACTGAAGGAGAAAGGCACCGTATCACCGTGCCAAACGAACAAGTAAGCTGCGGTGACATGCCCTGAATCTGACTGCAAAAGATGGACACGCGCAACCACCGATACAAGGGAGAGGGGCGGAGAGAGAGGTCACCAGGTGAAGTCCCAGGCAGGTCCGGAAGAAGGCGTTGGCGCTACGGAAGAAGCAGCCATCCGCGACGGCCGCAGGTGGTCGGGTCTGTCAGGCTCGCGGGAGCTCCACGCGCCGGCCGCCTAGTTGCAGCGCGCGCGAGAGGAGGGCGCTGGGAGCTGAAGTTCACGGCCGGGCGGGGCTGTGGCCTGTGGGGGTGGGTGAGGACGGTGGGCTGGGTCAGCGAAATATGCAATGTGTTGCGTGCGTGCGTGCGTGGGCTGTTTTCTGGACGTCAATGTAGACGGCCCAACGTCGCGCCCCGGCCGAGTTTGTGTGATTTTTTTCCCATTAACGTGTTTAATCGTGTGAATGTCACTCATAAATCCACGCTTGACTTTTCTCAAAAAAAAAACACGCTTTACAAGAACATTCCATCTTTTTTATCACACGATCATATTCTCGAACATAACAAAGGTTACTGTCGATCTAAAACTGTTCTACCAAGCCTACAACGAAGGGAGCTTGGACGGCTGGTCGTCATGGGAAAGGCAGCATCGATCATCACCGTCGCATGGTTCGTGTTCGTGCCCACGCATCGTCATCAGATCCTGTCTAGCCGCGCACCGCAGCTCACTTTCGCCGCACGACGCGATGACGAAGTGCTGGAGCAATCGCATCGCATGAGCACCCGCACAGTCTGCTTTACCACGACAAGCAGACGTCCAATTACCATTACCATCCGAACGCAGGAAGCTACGAACAGACGAACTGCCGAGTCTCTTCTTTTTTTTTCCCGAAAGATCGAACTGCTGAGTGTAGGAAGGCAAGAACGATGGGTTTCTTGGCCACAATGCAGCAATGCTGATGCATTACCACTCACTAGGTTTGGACCAATGCAGCGGACTCGATTGGGGAGCGCACGCGCCTCAGACGGCCATCCCCTGATGCAGTACGTGGGATGATTGCCGGCACTTGATCTTTTGACTTTAAACTTTGATTGCACGAAGAGAAACGATTTCGTATGCATGCTCATGTGATCAAACAGGAAGTCAGGAACAGCATCAATTCAGTAACAAGGAATTGGAAGTACAAGCATGTACGTCGGGAACCAAGAAGAGTGCTTATCTTATCCAACGCGACAAGATTCTATCATTACAAGGCTTATTCCATGTTGAATAAAGAAAAAGATTACATCTGATGATCTGAAACAGAGCTAAAACTTCTTCGACGGCTGGTCACAGGTCACCATGGAACGGAAATACAGATATAATTAAACTTATCAGCTATCAGATTATAGTCCCCAGATTGTCATGCTATAGCCAGGGAACGCAACTCGTTCGTTGCACAAGGACCTTTTCGGCACAAGAGGTCGAACTCCGATAGAGACAGTAATATAAATCAGACTCTGAATAACACAGATGGGGAAGAAAGACTGAAGTAGCTGGAGTATTGTATATGCTTTAAAGAGGTTGGATGTGCCTTGGGATCTCAGTGCTACTTTCTAAGTCTTCTAACCAAAAGCGAGAGAAAAACCAATGAACAAGGTTCATAGTATCAGTAAGCATTCATCGTGACCGGTCAAAAGTTCATAGAAAACAACAGCTTCACCCTCCAAAGGTGAACTGTTGAGTAGAAAAAACTCATCTAAGCACTGAAGATTCTTACAAAAGAACTAGATCTACAGGACTCATTCCGAGTCCGATGCCATATATCTACAGTTCATGTGACATGTCATCATCCCAGTGTGGCTGAAGAACTGTAACCCATCGTAGGTGGCATCATTTCTCGTGTAGTCGTATATGCACTGCTCTCCCCTTTACCACAAAATGCTCTTCGATGGCATTACCCTCCCCGTGCAAAAAGAAACCCAACATGCTCCTTGTATACATTCTATCACTCTACTTGCTCACCAATTAGATCGAGACCAACAACCAGGAATGAGACCCCCTGGAACAGAAGGAAGTAGAAATGTATGCCTTGCACCGAAAGCAAGCTCCGAGCTGCTGCTGTCAAGAGAAGGAATGAGAGGGCTAGTTCCTTCCTGTATATCCTATTGTGTTTCTTTCTTTTGGAATCCTTCTTGAGATGGGAGGACTCCTTTGCCAGGGTGTCAAGATTGGATGCAGAACCTACTCTTTGTTGCTTAGATTGCTTCTCAACAAGGGTAACAAGATCACCCTCGGAAGAACGTCCTGATTTCTTCGTGACAACCCACTCATAGGCACTCCCAAGCTGGAACAAGCCAGAAATCATGGCGTTGAATTTGGTTACTGACATAGTATTCTCAAATAGAAGATAGGGGACAATAAAAGGAAAGGATCTGGGCGCCGGGAGGATGTTCAGTAAGGACATGGCTGCAGGAATATAGCAGACCACCCAAGCAGGGAGCTCTGCTTCAGGGATAAACATTGTCATGGGAAGGATGATGCAGAAGAGAGTGAAGGAGTAGAAGGGTAAAACAAGTTTGCGAAGGAGAAAGAAAAGAAATATGAGGTTGAACTTCTTCCAAAATCCAATCTGCAGCAAAGGAAAGAAAAAGTTAACCCCAGGCCACAGATATAAAAATATGGAATGAGAACTTGTTGATAATATTCTAGATATATAAATAAAGAGTAACTACATTTGGTTTGCTACAAATGACAGCTGCTACTCCAAGATTTGAGCACCATAGACCCAAGAAACATACACCATGATAGCTGAACTGTTACTGACAAGCTTTGTCTTTCAATGTTATTTTCTTCACTACAAATGTACTGCATATGACAAGATTCAAATAACAGACTTCATAAAATAGAATAAAAAAGATATTGGCATACGACTATGAGACAATATACTGAAATAAATTTATTTTCTCCATCTCTTTTCTGCTTCTGCAGCATAATGCAAGTTTTCGAATATGGGCTAGAAATTTGGAAGGATCAACTTAAGGAACTATAGTCAATAGAAATCCATTGCGCTAAATTAAATTGTCACATCGATTGACTGTAGTTAAAATGCTACCAATAGAAAGTCAGAGAAGCGACGGATGATCCTCAGCCACACAAACAGTACAAGGCACATACCTTCGATTTAATAATATCCACAAAGCAGAGTCTAAATAACTGCATCGGGCCAGAATGCCATCGATGTTGCTGTTTTCTGTATGCTTCATATGACTCTGGCAATTCACACTGGCACTGAAAAGATAATTGTCCAACAAAATTTAATCGCAATCACATGCATGAACACAATAGTATGAAGCATTCATAAAGCACTAGAAGTTTATGTTAGTACCTCAACATTGTTAAGAAACAGAAACTTCCATCCTTTGAGGTGCGCTCGGACAGCAATGTCCATGTCCTCTACTGTGGTCCTCTCCATCCATCCACCAGAATCCTCGAGTGCCTTGATTCTCCACACTCCTGCAGTTCCGTTGAACCCAAAGAAATTGAGGAAGATCCCATTAACCTGCTGCTCCACCTCAAAGTGGAAGCATAGGTTTATGTTTTGCAGTCTAGTTAACAAATTCTCATCCTTGTTCACAAAAGACCACCTTGCCTGAACTAATCCAACATCCTCTTTGCCCTGGAAGGCCCCCCACATACAGTCAGAATATAGAATTTGCACCAAGTCATTCCTCAATTAAAATGTAAGCGATAAAAGCTAACCGAACCTTGAAATGTGGCACAGTTTGCTTCAAGAAGTCTGGTTGGGGCTGAAAATCAGCATCAAAGATAACAACGAACTCATAATCTTTTACATAACTGCAGTTCATGGCAGACTTCAGATTTCCAGCTTTATAGCCATCACGGATCACCCGATGTCGGTACAATATGCGAACGCCTTCACGTTGCCACTTCTCCACCTCCTCCTTAATAAGAGCTGACGTGACAGCATCATCAGAATCGTCCAGCACCTGCACTAGGAAGTTTGACCTTGGCCACTCCAAATTGCAAACAGCACCAATGGATTGCTGGTACACCTGCAAACATATAAAACAAAAAGAAATGAGAAAACTGGTCAGGGCCCAAAATAATTGCACAGATTAGTGAATTCCTTTCTCAGGAATGTTTAATACAAATATGATCTTAGCCTCTACTGAAATAACCTTTCAGTGCATAAAAATAACACTAGCAGAGCTACTTTTCATTTTAAGTGTTTTCCGCTCAATTTCTCACCCTTCTGATAACTCATGACTAAGTTTTTTACCTTCCTAAACGACATGATAAGTTGATAACACTACCTAAATAAGTTTGGGAGGAAAAGATGCAACGAGGCAGGCACAGAATGTGTTTTAGAATCAATCTTGGCCCAGCACAAAACTTTTATATATATATCTACAAGCACCAATACTAAAATTCCAGTCGTTGAGCCACTAAAAAAGAAGCACAAAGAATGTCCTAATAACCATCTGAGTAGTACTTTCACTGCTGTAGCCAGAAATCGAACCTCTGAAGTTCCATTTTCTAAGCGTCACTGCAATCCCCAAATCATACCTAGTCGAACCATACATTTTGCGCTAGCAAAAGATTCCCCAATCTAAACTATTCCCCTAGCCCCCAAATTGCAGCTCAAAATCGAATCTTTCGATCTCTGCGACCACCAATGCGGTCAGGGCACTCAACGCCCCATCCCGAAATGCAGCCTTGAGCACATCCCGAAACATAAATTAGACAGGGAATCGACATAATTTCTTCCCACTCACCTCCTTCTCGTTGCACATCGGAATCTGAACAAGCACCATGGGGAACTCCCCCGCGCCGGCCTCGACGTCGTCCGAGCCTTTGCCGACGGTATTGGGCACAGGCTTGATTCTCTTAAGCTTGATCCAGAGGCAGCCGAGGCAAAGGATGAAGCGGTCCGCACTCTGGATCAAGAAGAGCACAACGCACGCATTTGCCAGGAACTGCAGCGCCGGGGCGAGGTACTCGAGCCGGACGCGCACCCAGGAAGCGTACGCGGCGGCGAAGAGCCCCTCGACGGCGAGCAGGTCGGGCACATCGACGGCGAGGTGCCAGCCCTGGAGGTGCGCGGCGACATCGACGGCGAGCAGGAGCATGGACAGGACGAGGAATGCGCGAAGGCAGCCGTACAGCCGGGTGCGCAGGACCGGGCTCTCCCCGAGCTGCGCGTCGGAGTCGGTCCGCCCCGCCGCCACCCGCCTCCGGGCGGCGGCGGCGACCGACAGCGCGGCGGAGGCGGCGCCCGTGAGCTTCCCCGCAGCGCGGTGCGCCTTGAGCAGCAGCACCCACGTGATCTGGCGGGCGTTCTTGCCCTTGGCCCTAGCTCCCGCTGCGGCCCCAGACTCCGGGACCATCCAGTCAGGCCGCTCCATCTTCACCACCACCGACGTCCCGGCCGCTCCTCTCGCCTGCGCCATTGCGGCCGGGTTCTCGGCTCCCCTTGGGCGCACACCACCTCACCTCATCAACGACGACCACCTGAGGCGAGGCCGAGACAAGGGGAGGGTTCGGGGCGACCTAGGACGGACAGGGATCCTCAGCATTGGTAAGGGCTTTGGAATGGAGGAATGGAAAAAACGGGAAAATAATCGCAGGAAAGGGATACTTTGGAGTGATGAAATGGTAAAGCGATTTCACAGGAACAGATAGGTGTTTGAAATAAAGAAAAGGGAGTAGAGCATTTAAGGTACTTTGATTCTGCGTCATTTGCTTCTGCATCGACAACTGACACGTGCGTTGGTATTCCCTTAATTAAGTCGAAAAGTTTTAGGAATTGTTGATAAGTTCCAACTCATTGTCATCGACAGGAGTCTCACCCTTCCAATCTGCCTCGGATTCGTGGGGGTACATCTTCACGGTGATGAGTTTGAACAATGCAGGTGATGGCACAGGTAAACCATTGTAGGGCAATGAGAAGATGAACTTTTCCTCTGTGACTCTGATTTACGGGAAACATGCTGAAGTCATGATTTTAGAAGATTGGTGCGGCGAGCAGTAGACAGAGCAAGAACGAGCTCAGCACGTCGCGGCGGGTGCCGATCCAGTCCGCCTCAGCTGGGAAAAAATCACACCTTTGATGAACCCCATGATTACCGCGACCACACCTCTTAATTAAAGGGGAAAACAATGATTTTCCCCTCCTGTCTTGCTTCCAGCTGGAGAGCTAGGGTAGGAGTCGCGCCCGCAGACTAATCGTCCAATAAATTAACTAATCCGCTGGATTAGAGGAGACGGTGGTCGTCTTGGGATCCGGCAAGTGGCAGGCGCTTCCGCTTCTCTTCATCATCAGCGGCGCGGCGACAGAGAGCGAGAGCGTGCCGTGCAACCAAAACAAACCAACCGCACCGGCCCGGCAGCACGTGAGGTGCGGGCTAATGATTCGTTGCGTGGAGCCGGGACGCCGGCTGTCGGTGCCGCCACCCAAGGCCAAGCCGGCTAGGGACACGGGAGCGCGGCGACCCGGCCGGCAGCTTGGCGACTCACTGCGCGATGCTCTGTCACCAACCGCCGGCTTGCCCGTCCAGGTCCACCAAGGAAATACGCGGCGCGGGGCCAGCGGCTGTGTCGGTCATGCGTGCCGTGTCACGTGGCTCCGCCGCTCCGGCGACCTCCGAGCGAGCTGAAACAAAGCATCGCATCGGTGCCTCACGTGCTGGAATTAACTCGGTAGATCATCAGATACGAGTACACCGGCATGTGGCTCGATTTGAAGCCGTTGGATTTAAAAGCAACCCCATCAGATTTTATGCTACTCGATGCCACGGTACCGCGTAAACAGTATAAATAACAATACATTTTCTGTTAACCGTACGATTGCTATAAGACTAATGCACGCTATCGTAGCTCCTCTAAGAATTTACTACAGTTGTTGCTACAACTCCCTGAATTGAACGCTTCAATTTAGAGGACCCGCGTCCCATAGAGTGAAGGTCCTATATAATAATGTATACGTATTAGAAGTCACTTACACGTGGGTTAGAAAGGTGTAGTATCTATGTGTCAACCTCTTCTAAGGTCAATGCACAAGTGAAGAGGATCTCTACTCGTCTGGCATAGGCGACCACCGAACTTTGTTTTAGAATGTTTCTTCACTCTCTTGCAAGCTAGTGAAGGATCCTCTGCAGCTCACAGGTGGTTCTGATATCAGATGTCAGTGATTAATAATGTATCAACAGTAATATGGAGGATCCTAACTCAACTGGTAGTAGTACCCACACAGAAGCCGCAATGCAATTTCCCGGTCTTTAAAAAAGGTAATTATGCTCGGTTTATCCTTTCTTAACTTGTTCGTTCAGTTGGTTTAGATTATAATCTTAGCGTATTTCAAAAAGCTTGTAATAATTCTTTTTTCGTAAAAGAAAACTTATTCATATAGTAGTAGTTCGGTGGTAGATGTATTTGAGCTACTATGTTACTCCTTTATAAATTAAGGAGTACAATATGTAGTAATCTGACAAATGAACACTTTTTCTTAGTACTCTATGAGAAAGGAAGAGTTGTTAGTTTGTAACTTTCGACAATAAAACAACAGTAAACGGCCCAAATTAGCTTTACATGATAGAGAAGGAGACTGAAATTTTTAATAGACTGCGAGTGGTCCGGAATAGGAAAACATATAAAAATGAAGGGATCCAATCAACCAAACAAATTTTCCGTTCAAGACATGGGTTCAGGAGATAGAGCAAAACAAAACTGAAAAGAACATTGGATCTGGGGTTTTTTTTAGACAGTCATTGGATCTGGGTTGGTTCATCGGTGTTGGCTGGATTGGAGATGTTGTACGGTGATGCATATGCTTAGTTTATTGAGTTATTAAAAGAAATATATAGTGGGATCATGTTTGGCTTGATTTGTACTTGGCATGATTTTTTTCTTTTCAGTCAACACTGATTGTACAGTGTTGTATCCATGCGGCACGGTGACATGGTGAATGTTTGTGGCCCTCCACGTTTGTACACTGAGAGAGATAGAGATTGCAGCCCCTTTACCTCCATTTTTTTTAATGCAAAGAGGAGATAGACTTAGGGTGTGTTCGTTTCCTGATCTAAACTTTATAGTTGTCACATCAAAAAGAATCTTACTACTATTTAAAACTATTAAATAAAGTTTAATTATAAAATAAATTACATACCTCATAGACTAATTCACGAGACGAATCTAATGAGGTTAATTAAGTCATGATTAGAAAACGGTTACTGTAGCATCACTTTAGCAAAATATAGATTAATCAAGCTCATTAGATTCATCTCAAAAATTAGTACCAACCTGTCAAAAGGGTTTTATCATTAAATTAATTAAAATATTCATAAATAGTAAGCTTCTCTTTATTGTGACGGTGTTAAATTTTAGAGGGCAGAAAAGTAACGGAATCTTCTTTTACAGGTTCATTCGTTCTCCTAAAGAGGGTGAGGTGTACGAGTACGATAGACTTGTCAAAAGAGATAAGCAAATGTGCATGTTTTCTTGTTTCACGTTATTCCTTCCTGAACAACTCATGACATGGGGACAAATTCGTTTTACCCATGGAGTCTGCACCAAGAGGGATGGAACAAACCAAGATCCGATTTGCGGATGCGACAAATTTGTTTCCCCCATGGACAACGCCCATGTCTCCATGACAGCACAGGAAAATGGCACGGGCAAATTCTTTGTTACTGGGCATGTTGGCACACTTGGGTTTGGTAAGTGCATAGGAACTGAGCTCATTTTGTCTTGACCGAAAATTTAGGATGGTATTTCTAACATGAAAAATAGCAAAGTAATTTCTAATCATTTTTATGAGCATTCTATAATACACATTATTTACAGCCACCCTAACATGAAACAAAAAGATAAGTTCATCAGAACTGAATTACAAACATCCTAACTGTGTAATTAATTTGTCCTTAATTTTTCAGTTGGTAGCTATGTGTGCACTTATCTGTTGCAATTTTTTTTTACAAATGTAATGTTATGACACAAAAAAGTTCAAATACTATGACAGAGCAATGTTCACTTAAGGATGGGTTTGTTTTGAGGGAAAGGTTGGGTAGGATATGGTCATCCATATTTTCCTAGATAATTAAATTAGCCAAATTTGTTTGATTGGTAGTGTTCCCTAGACTCGATACTCCTGTCAACCCTGAATCAAACATTGGACTGGTTGATCTTGTCTAAGTCTATTCAATCCAATCCAGTGAAACAAATAAGGCACACACAAAAAACCATGTCTCCTCTAGAATAGCTCACCAATAATTAACGCCTTGCTTTTTTGCTACCTCACTGATTGTAGATAGTAAGCAACAGTACAAGACAATGAAAAAAAATCCAAATAAGTGCAAGGAATGAAATATTTCATCGCAGTGGACCAGATTGGTGAGCAGCTAGGCCTCTAGATGTTGATTCCCTTCTACATCTCACCCTTCTTCATCCCAATTTTATTTAGCTTATCAGATTACTTGTATAAAAGCTAAAAACTACAATATCAATTGTCATGAACAAAGTGAAGATGCTTTGTTGTGCATTTATTTCGACTCCAAACCTACCTCAGATGTCGATGTCCTTATCAATGTGTTACCCGCACTCAGTTTTATGACAAAAGTTACAAAGACAACGAACAACCAATGCATGATACTCTGCCTAAGTTAGAACATGTATGCCATCCTGATCCTTACTTATCCATTTGCGACAATATTTAACATGAATTAAGAAAACCTAGCAACTGATGAACTATACTTTGGTGGAAGATCATGCAGAAGCTAGAGAAGAGTTGAGCTGCTCTTGTCTCCTGATTCTATAGCATTTAGATAAGAGTTGATAATGTTTGTTTGCACCTTCTGTGGAAAAGTATTGATGAGGTCTTATATTTTAAAGTGAGTGGCCAGTTAGAATAAAGAACAAAGATTGACACAACAACAACAACAATCTCTGGCTGCATACCATGGAGTTAGCAATATTTGATAATATGAAACTCTAGCAACAAAATATTTTTATTTAAATAAAATCGGACCAAAAGCTTAATCAGGTTGTGCCGCCAGTCAGGTCGGGCTCGTCCTGATGGCACGAGGCCTCGTACCGGATATGGGTCGTCGTGCTTTTTTATGGCTTCGGATCAGCCTCTTTGAACTAGAACTAATTGCAGTGCTGCTGTCCGGACTACTTGGAGGCTCATTTATCAACGCTCGGGAAGTTCTGTTTATAAACGGTTTATCGGTGAAAATAAGTAATAATCTCATCAAACGCTTAGCTTATTGTCACGGATTATCGCTTCTCATAACCGTTGTTTCACAGATTTAAACTACGAGAATCGATAAGCGAGAAAAAAATCCTCGCTTTTCTACCAATCAAAAGGTGACCAGAGAATCATGAACAAACAGGATCAAAGAGTGGTGTAACAGAGACTTTCGACCTATCCTCGATTAGAAGAGAGAGAGGTGAAAAGTGATGGGGTTATATCAAATGAAACTAGTGATGTGGCGGCGACGTGCTGACTCATCGGTGCTAGTATGCCGTTATACTAGCGGGCGGCAGAGTGCAGACGATTTCGGACGTCTCTAGAAGGAATAACGGCGCTCGATCTCAACCACGTGGTCGATCAAATTCGTCGGCGGTGGAGTTCATCGCCCCGGCTTTTTATGTTGTGCTCCTCAAGGTAAGAATGGTACATACAATTTTTTTTTTTGAGATGAAAGGATACTTCCATTAACTGGTGGCCGAAACCAAATCGGCAGCCACAAGACAGTTTACATCGAAAGGAACCGACTCGTGAGTCACGTGACTTCTCGTCTATAAACGGAGAGAAATAAAAGAAAAAAAATTGGACGGTGGATTCCACCGCATCGCTCTTGCTCTTACTTTTGGGCCTGACAAGATGACTCCGAGCCAGGCCCATCTGATGCTCGCGAGTTTTTCCTGAAAAAATAAAAAGAAAGGAAGAAAAGAAAAAACGATGCTCGTCGCCGACTCGCCCCGAACCGTTCCTTCACCTCGCCCCATCGCTCGTCGTTCCCCTGTCGCCGTAACCTAGTTCCCAGCGGCGGCGGCCCGACCTCGATCCGTGGTGGCGCAGCAAAGGCTGCAGCGGCACAACCTCGATCCGTGCAGCGCGGCGCGAGGCGGACGACGCCCGGACGCCCGCGCAAGGCAGCGCGGCTCCCGTGGGGCGGGCCCATCGGCGCCTTTGACAGCGCACCCAGCGTCCAGGTTGCCTTCGAAACAGCCGTTTAACTTCGATTTCTTCTTTATTTTCCCCCAAAACGTTATTAGACGAACACTGTCCGCCGCTGCTTACGTTGCTTCTGAATTGTAGCAGGTGGTCTGCATTGAGCTTCGCAAGATGTCTGGAAATGTGAGTGGCTCTCGTTTGGAAAGAAAGGGGAGACTGTTTTTAATCACTAGAGGTGCTACGAGGTGTATCCCAGCTTATGTCTCGTATGTTCTGATGTGTAGCCGGTCGGCGTTGACAACACTTCTCGGAGGAAATTCGACAAGGAAGAGTACTTGGAACGAGCTCGACAGAGGGAGCGGCAGGAGAAGGTTATAATGTGTTCTTTCAGTTTTATCAGGGCTGGCCAGAATCATGCTCCTACTTCTTTTTTCTTTCTATATTATTACTGACTTTGGTAACATTTATCTGTTGCTGATTAGGAGGATTCCCGGAAAGGCAAAGGTTTGCAATTCTACCATTGTTCAATTTAGTTTGCTGCTGTTATATTTTGTTTTCTGTGTAACATATGGTCATTCTTTTTTATTGTGGATGCAGACAGAGGCCCTCCTGTGCAAAGACAACCGTTGAAGCACAGAGACTATGAAGTTGATCTCGAGTCTCGCCTTGGCAAGACGCAGGTTTGTCGGATTATCTCTCTGTCCACCTGTGTTATATATATTTAGGTAGCTTTTTCGTTCACTCATGCTGTACAAACTGATTTTCAAGTATTTAGTTCTGTCAGACCATCAGTATTTTCCATGGTTCGTCTGTGTTAAACTGGTTGAAAACTGTGTAAATTTAGAGGCAGATATATCTGCCATGTGATATGAGTGACTTAATTTGGTCTTTTCTTTTTAATGAGTAGAATCTGTAAATTCAAGACCTTTTGTTTGATCTGGTTTATCAACTGATCTTTTCATTCGACCTTTTCAGGTGGTTACTCCAATTGCACCATTGAGTCAGCAGGTTTGTTCCCAAACTCCATACGAAATGTGATGAGTCCTTTTCAGATCTTTGTTATTTTTACATGAAGCAGTAGCTCTTATCATACGACTTTGTATACCTTGCTCTCTTTTGTCACACAATTGATCGTTTTGCATACAATTCGTATTTATATCTGCTTGTTCTGTATTAACTGTTGACGTTTAGAAACTTACTATATTTTGTATTTACGCAAATAAACTCCTACATTCTCAGTTTGCATCATCGCATAAACGTTTGTTGGCTAAAAAAACATAAACGTTTGTTGGCTAAAAAAACATAAACGTTTGTTGTTAAGTTTGCCTACTTCTTGATAGGTTGTATACTTATCTGTATGTTACAAATGACTTTAGCTGCATGTACCATAATGGCCAATGGTATGTAGAGCATTACTACTTCCTACAGAATCAACCTTGCCTATGTTCACGCTTAAATTGATTAGTTGATTGCAGAAAAGTACCTTCTCATATTTTCCTACTTCCTGACAGGCTGGATACTACTGTTCTGTATGTGAATGTGTTGTTAAAGATTCAGCCAACTATTTGGATCATATAAATGGCAAGAAACGTAAGTGTTGGGAACTCTACTTTAGGCTCACTTGGTTTGTATTTTCTATTTTCATTTTCATGTTTCATGGTATGAACATTTGACAGATCAGAGAGCATTAGGCATGTCTATGCGTGTTGAGAGGGCATCGCTTGAGCAGGTAGGACGTCTGTGCTTCTATGTTGCATCAACAATTCAAAATTTGCAATTTTATCTATATCATGATTTAGTAGCATTCAAAATCGTAATGATAATATCCAAGTTCCTTTGGCATAGCTTTTGCTAACGCTGAATCCATTTGAAGGGGAAAGCTGGTAGGCAGCAGCCTCTGCTTAGTGATCTAACTCCAGCCGTGCTTCCTTGTAAGAATCTGCAGAATTTAGACATTTGGGCATACCTCAGTTTTTTTTTCTGTAAAAATGGTGAAGCAAAAATTTTGCCAAAGAGGCCTGTGTTGATTGAGTTGCATGGGGCTAGTAAGCAGATGCTTGAATAGCTTGTGAGCAAATGCTTGTGCCAAATAGTGCCAAACATGCGTGGAGGCTAGACATTTGGTATAAAAGTTTGTACTCCTACAGGGATTTTCAGACGCCGCTCTTTTTCTCCCCTTTGTTGTTTGTTACTCAAGTACTCAACTCAATTTTGAGATGCAGGTTCAGAAGAGGTTTGAGGCACTTAAAAAGAGGAAGGACCCAAGCACCTTTAGTGAACAAGGTGAGGAAAAATAATACTTACCTCACTACCCCCAGGTTGTTTTAGGAGAACGTGCTTTTTTTTACTGGAAACAGGAGAATACATGTGTTATAGAGGTTGGAGGCTGAAAGAAATTAAAGCTTGACTTAGGACAAATCTTATGGATTTTTTAAAGAGAGGGCACATCACACATGATAGCAGGCAGGGATAGGGAGCATAACACATTTACTAGCAAAGTTAATAAGTTATCCCATTTATTTATTTTTCAATGTTTCAGATTTGGATGAGAGAATAATAAAACAACAGGAGGAGGAGGAGGAGAGGAAGCGTCAACGCAGAGAAAAGAAGAAAGAGAAGAAAGTAAGTGCAGTATGGACCTTTTGCTATTCTATGCTTTCCTTTTGAAATGAAAGTAACAATCCACATTCCTGTGTTATCAAATGGTTTCAGAAAGAACTGGCTGCCCAACATGAACCTGAGGACATAGATCCTGATATTGCTGCCATGATGGGGTTTGGAGGATTTGGTTCCTCCAAGAAGTGAAAGCAGTTATCATCTCTTTGGTGTTATTTGGTTTCTAAAGATATAATTAAAGACCATGTGCACCTGTGCTTAGTGATTATCTTGAAAGGTCCATGATAAGAAACTATGAGTGATGCAAAATATGCAAATTCAACAGTAGATCTGTAACATTTTTGTAGAACAATAGTTCGCAGTTGAATGAGCTTTGGCAAAAGAGTGTACCTTTTATCGTGAGTGGTTGTTCGCGGTTGAACGAAGTATGAAACGGAGCAACCAAAGAACTATTGTTGCATTCAAGTTACCTTTGACTTAGTAGCCCTATCAAAGTATCAATACTTCCTCTGTTCTAAAATGTAAGCATTTGTTGACTTTTTATAATTGTGTTCGACCGTTTGTCTTATTAAAAATATTTATTTAAAATATAAAAAACAAATACATTACATTTAAAATATATCCAACAATAAACTAAAATATAAAGAGATAATCAATATTTTTATAATTTTTTTGAATAAGACAAACAGCTAAACACAATTCTGAAAAATTAATAAATACTTATATTTTGGAACGGGCATCAATGTAATGTATTTGATTATAAAAAAATTATAGTTCTCCAGCGCCCCCAGCCTCAAGCTGGACTGTAGCTCATTCTCTCCATGGCCGAATCTAAGTGGAAGCCAGATAGAGATGGAAGAACTCTTCAAATTGTAAGGCCTCATTCTCGTGAGTTTGTAAAAGGCTGTTGGCACGCCCGTGATGGAAGTCGGCAGGGTCTGAGATTTGTACTCAATAAAGATGAGATGTATATATGCTAAAATATGGAACAATTTTCCAAGTTTACTTCTAAATCTTAGACCATGCCAGAATATAATATCACCATGGGAACTAACCCCACGTTGGACGGAAGACAGGAAAAACCAGCTAATAGCTCAACATAGCTGGCACAAAGAGCAACCCATAATGATAATGTCACACGAATTAGTACATACATCACTGAAACAGCTCAAATAAAGCATAGCGGAAGCTAACATACTTTGGGACAATATACTAAGATACATCATTTTTACACGAAACGCTATCAACCACTTTACATGTTAAACCTTTTAAGGGCATGAAACAGAGAAGTGGAAGACACCACAGCGCCTTCCAAAACCACGCGCTGCACACACAAAATCCCACATTCACACAACCAACCAGTACACAGCCTTCCCTCATAACCCAAGAGGCGGGTTCTGACAAAAGGCAATTTAGCTAAAGCTTTGCATGGCAAAAAGGCCGCTGCTGCTCACAATACCATCAATAGCGTAGGTAACTTGTCAGCCTACAATTAGCCTATCATATCAGGAAAGATAATCATGTGATGAGAAAACGCCACAGCTTCTTCGCTGATGATGTTTTCTCTTCCTCTTCCTCTTCATCATCAGAGTCCTCACCTTTCTCATCATTGTCCTCATCTCCCTTCAATGGTTCGGTTGCAGGCTGTCAAGGCATTGTATAATTGTATCAGATTCAATCTATAATAGTATAATCTGCAGACTGGAAAACAGTTAAACACAATGTACATGAAATGAAAACACTTAAAGCAAAATGTCCTGTATGACTGAATGCAGGATAACGTTTATCAGAAATTCCATCAAAAATAGTGCAATGCTACCTACACATAATAACAGTAACACTGAATCCAAAAACGTGGAATAGAAAAAGGTCACTAATTTTACAGAATTACCATGTACAGTGTTCAGAATATGATTTGTCAGACTCAGGTCCAACCATAAGCAGTATATTGAACAGTACTCGCTATTTAAAACATTTTAAAGCTTTTTCAATGGAAAATTTAAGCACAAGTATATAGTCAAGGGAGAATGCAGCAAGAAATGGGCACTGAGTAGCTACCACTGATGTCTCCTCCGAAGGCTCATCCTCTTCAGGACTTTCTGAAGTGTCTTCTTTCCCATCATCTGATGAAGCCAGATCTCCTAAGTTTAAATCTACTAGTCCATTGCATTCTTGGTCATGATCCTTGTTGCTCCCAGGTAAAAGTACTGCGACTGCATCGTGTTCATTCTTTGAAACCTTCTCTTCCAGAACTGATGGGCTGCAGACATCACATAAAATGCACATAACACAATAAGATCTACTTCCAAAATTTAAAAATAAAACTGGAGTAGGTGACAAAAAAAGAAAGGTTACCCATTAGTCTGGATAGTTCTCCTTTGCTGCTTTCGTTTTGGCTCCAAAATTTCACACTGATCCTGAGAGAGTGTATTATTAACCCTCTTTTTCCCAACCTTTGCAACACCAAAATATTGCGGTTCAGCACCGTTCTCTAGCTGATCCACAAATAATTCACTAGATCTACCCTTTGAATATGGAGTAGCTATCCTGTCTTTGAGATCTTCCAGCTTTTTATGTGCACCGTTCTCAACAGACCTATCGTTATTATGATCAGCACTCTTCTCTGGAGAGCGTTTGAATATCACCTGAGCACATTTTCTAACCCAAGTAATCGGAGTTGAAACTGATGGGGAAACTTCTAACTTCTTTCCAAAGAGAATTTTTGGTGACAAAGACTTTTCGGGACTAGCATTGTGATCCTCGTCTGTAGACAAGAGAAAACCATTCTCTTTCACCATTTCTGCACAGATATGCTGTGACTTCTCACGCCCCCTCAGATACAGCTGCCTGTTCTCAGATTCAATCTTCAGCTCTTCTAACTCATTAAGCTTTTGAATCTGGTGTGTAATTGCTTCTCGGTCTGAATGAAGCAGCTTTCTTTGCTCTTGCAGCTTTTCCCGTTGCTCATTAAGAGCTTCAATCGTGTTCTTTAGTTCAGACAGCTCCTGCTCTCTTCTCTCACGCTCAAGAGTAGCTTCCTTCCTCTCATCCTCAAGTTTCTGCAATTCAATTCTAACATGTTCAAGTTTTGAGCTCATTGTTGCCTTTTCAGAATTCATGTACTCAAGCTCCTTGCATTTTTTCTGCTCAAATTCTTCTTCCTTTTCCTTTAGATATGAATCTATCTCCATCCGCCTTGCCTCGGCAGAATTCTGTAACTCCATTTTCTGGATATCAATGTCTCTCTTAAGATCTTCTCTTTCTTGTTGTATCCTGCTAAGCCACATAGCATGCTCTTGCTGCATCTTACACATGAACTCCTTATGTTCAAGAGCAAGGGATTCTGAATTGTTTTTGAACTGAATACGGAGATTTTCCTTCTCTTGTTTTATGACATCAAGTTCAATTTTGAGACGCTCAGCTATTACACTTCGCTCTTCAGCAATTCTGTCAGCTTCCTTTTGTAGTTCCTCTTTTTTCTCATCAATCAACTCCCATTCAATCTCAAACCTTTCTTTTTCTGCCTGCAGTCTCTCAGCATCAATCATGAGTTCCACTTTTTGAGCTCTTAGACTTTCAATTTCTTCTTGAAGTTTCATCTGCAAATTAAGCAAATCTTCCCTCTCATTTTGAGTTATTGCTAGATCCTGCTGAGCTTGAATTGCTTCCTGCTTCTGCTCTTCGAAGAAAGATTTTCTCTTCTCTAAATCAAATTTCAACTTCTCGATTTCCTCCCTTTCTTTTTGCAACTGGACAAGCTGTGCTTCTCTCTGAGAGCAAAATTTTCTCTCTTCGTCCTCCAACTCATCTGATCTTTTCAACAAAGACTCTTCCTTATTTTTTAACTTGGCAAGCTGAATGTCAACATTTTGTTCCCTTTGTGCCACAGCACACTCTTGCTCATTGAGGGCAGTTTCTTTCTGATCCAACAAAGTCTCTCTTTCCTTGATTTCTGCCTCAAAAGACTTCAGCTTATTCTCCATCTCATGGTCAAATTCATGTTTTCTTCTCGACAATGCAGTTTCTTGCTCTTGCCTCAGCCTTTCTATCTCAGCCTACAAGAAATTAGAAAGATTTTGAGGCTGGGAACTAGATAAATTATGCACACATTATTAACATATTAACTATAATGACATAGGAAACTCTCTTACCCGTTCTTTGCTAGCAATGGTCTCTTGGAAAATCAGTAGTTCAGTTTCACGTTTGTCAAGTAGGGATTCCTTCTGAACTACAGCCTACAGAGCAAAATAATTGTGTCATAAGCCTGATTCCAGTAGTGAAATTCGGCTACAGATAGTAGAATGCAAGGAAACAATACATACTTCTTCCCGGGAAGATATTGCCTGCATTTTCAGATCCAACTTATTTTTCTCTTCCAAAAGAACTTTCCGCTCACCTTCCAGTTTCAGTCTGTCCTCGTTTAACCTTTGCTCTGTCTCAGTTATGCATGCTAGCCGCTCAAGGATATTGTCACCCCTCTGATCAAGAATTGCTTGTTGTTTCGATAATGCCTGCTCCTTTTCATGCAAAATTTTCTTTGTATCATCCAATGACTTCATATGGAAACTAATTTCATTTTCTTTGGATTTTTTCCTGTAATAGCATATTTTAGTTAGAGAAGTCACAAAAAAAATACATATGACAGCCAAAGACATCATTTGAAACAAAGATGAGATCAGATTGCGCACTTCACAAAAAAACTATTAAAACAGCTAGCAAATAAAGTCATTCTGAAATCAAACTAAATCATTTTAGCTCGAAAAGAAGTCCAAACTTCACAAGAAAATTTGGGTACATACTCATGTTCCCAAGAATTACGGCATCTTCGAAGCTGATCTTCGCGATCTTCAATGTCCTGTAGGCTTCTCATGGCAGCATTGCGAGTCCGGATGGACTCTGCTTCCAAAGATTTCGCTGAAAGAAGTCTCTCTTCTGCTTCATCAAACTTTTTCTGTGCAGCCTCTATCATTTGATGAGCTTCAGCCAGTTTGGTGTCATATGAAACTTTTATTTCAGCAGATTCCGCACGCATGTCATGCATTGCTTTTTCAAGCTACATTAAACGAATCAGTACAACATAAGCATATATCTATGACGTGAAGAAGAGTTTAATTTTAAAAGTCTGCAAACTTCATCAGATGACAATAAATCAAGAAGATTTTCTAACATCAGTTACATGGTAAACACTTTATATAACATAATGAATGTATTCATAAGAAGCACACAAGAATCATTTTCCACATATAAAATGAGAGTTCACTACTTCAGATCAACTTAAAATTTCCAAAATGATCACTTCATTAACTTTCACAATAAAAATATGCTTGATGTCAAATACTATATATGAAAATCATAAAAAAAACAAATATTGATACCATTTGTGCAAAATTGAGAATCATCAAATACACGTTACAAAAGTCATTAAGGACATCGATATCAATGTTAGATTTCAAGGATACCTAATTATATCTTTGATAACTTTGCTCAGGAGTATGCATTAACAAACAATTGGGAAACATGGAAATTTTAGTAACAATATGCAAAAATAAAAGCTTAAATAGTGGGACATCAAATCATTTAAATGGAACCTTACATTGGCAACACACTCTTTCTGAATGCCTAAACTTTTCTTGAGGTTTTCTTCCCTCTTTCTTGTTTCAGCTAAAGCAGACTGTTGGGAAGCTCGTTCACGCTTGAGCATGATCTCAGTGGCCTCCGAAGAAGCTTTCAGTTTTTCATATTCAGATTTCAAATCCTGCTGCTCCAACAGAACAGTTCCGAGACTGTGCTGACAGTCATACAGCTGCAGAAAAAGTATTGCACATAGTTAATAAAATGGAAGAACTAATGGAACAGACGGGTCGCATTTTCAATGGGGAAACATCATCGTGGTGATTTTCGAGAAAAAATATTCGTGTGTTATCAACATCAAATGTGGTATGCACATGTTGTTTTTTGGAGGTGCCATCAGAGCAAAGAAAGCCACCCACCCGATGTATAGGTCGTGAATGCAGATACACCAGTATAGCACAAACCACAAATGCAAAAATTCTCCTAACCTCACTTGGTAGTATTAACTGCTAAAGCTACAACAATTGAAAACGTGAGGCATCGTACTCACACGAGAGGAACAAAACTGGGGAAACAGAAAAGAAAAACAGCAAGATACAAGCATTCCAGCAAGCGCGGCTACAAAGCACCATTCCAAACGCAGCACTGACAACAACCAACAGGAAAGCGGCTAGTACCCAAGTTACAAGGCACCTGCGAGCAAGAACCAAGATGCAACCTTTGCACCCGTAATCCACCCCGCCAATCGAATCTCGCCATTGATTTACAAAACAAACCAAGAAATCAATCAGCCACCATTCGGGATTTCTTGACAGGAGAGTTCTGGTCACGAAATCGTTCTTCTCTGGTCCCCAGAAAGAACTCGTCAAGGACTTACTAGGCACGCCAAGAAACACAGCACAAGCCAAGAAACCAAAACCCCGCGCCAAGCCAAGGGATTTACCTCCGCTTCGAGCCGGGAGATGTACGCGATGAGCACCTCCTTGCTGCGGCTCTTGATGGCTTCCTCGCTAAATCCGGCATCGCTCAGCTTCCTCCAGATCGCCTCAACCCCAACGGAGCCGGCGCCGGCGGAACGCGGGCTCGCCATGGCCGGTGTCCCGCCCGCCGGAACCCTTACCAGCAGATCCTGGCGGCGCCGCGGTCACGCGTCCCTCGCGGAGGCTCAGTGCTTTCCGGCGTGGTGAGTGGAAGTCTCTCTCTCTTCCCCTTCTCTTTCTCGCCCCTCCTTTTCTTTTCGCTTCCTCGCTTTCCTTCGTGCGCGGCTGCCGCTGCGGCGCGTTGGGTTTTTACTTGTGTTCGGTGGGAGGGTTTGGTCTTTTGGGTGTTGTGGTGACCTGAGGCGGAGGTGGTGGTGTGGCGTTGAAGGCTCAGCATTGATTATTGGCGGATTCTCTAATTATTTTTCGTTTACGGGGACAACGCCAACTGTGATGAACTGTATGGTATCGTTACCATTTTTGTATATGAACTGAAACAACTTTATGCTTGAAAAGCTATTGCTATCATGGCCATAAGATGTGAAATCTTCAAGCAATATTAATCTAGGGTGCATTGCTTAGAGAATTTTTTTTCTTCTTACCATGGTGATGATTGCCTCTACTATAGTAATCACATATGGAAAATAATTCTTAAACAACAAGGTCCTCATATCATATTCTTTTATGAACAGCTATTTTTACTTACAATAGTAATTTGCATACCAAAATTATGCCACCACTTTTTAATTTGGTTTTTGTGTTACTGTAATTACATATATTGTATAGGACATTTTCTTCCCAGTTGGAATGTTTTTTCTTGATAGCAAATGTTGTAAATGTACATGGTGGTTACCAATTTCCATGGTATGGTTTGGTACCCACAAAAGAATTCCAAAGTATGGTAGTAAAAGAAACCAAGAAGAAGACCATTGAAAACAATATTTTTCTTTTCCCATTTTTGGTCCATATAGAACCAATTACATGGTACATCATGTTTTGTTTCTATGAGCTCTTATCGCCCATTTGGTATGAACATGTTGTATGCGAATGTGCGATTGTCGTGGCTTTGTCCACCCTTCTTGGTTTGATGCACACAATGGTAGAAGCATCCTACTAGTATGAAGGAAACCAACTCAGCGCCAGGTGAATCGAACAAATATGACACGTGGGTCAACAATATATTGGACCCACTGACCAGTGAGGAAGTGTTTGCATGAGGTAGAGATTGCGCGGCTAACCGGCTGGAGTATCCAGTTCCACGCTTCCAAAAAAGGCTCGCCTTTACTGCTGCCGCTTGACTGGCGAGAAATGCTGCGTCCACCAGGCTTGCCCCGCAAGCGACAGCGTGTGCTCCAGCGACATGTTGGTCCCGGGTCCGTGCGTCCCACGTGGAAGTGAGACAAATAGCTGCTGGGTGGGGGGTTCGGCGTGACGGTGGCGCCCGCCGCATTTGAGCTGTGATGGCGGAAAAGCGAGCCAAGCAAATTTGGACGGTGCTGCGCCCCACAGATCATTGGATGGCTATCTGGATAAGCGACAGGGGACCTCAGCTGCTTGGCCCTGGAGTGGCGCCCAGCCGCTAGCATCCGAGGTGGGTTTTGACTTTGACGGCTCCTACCGGGGCCCGCCGACCCGCGGCGGCTCGTCATTTTCTACCGGCACGTCTGTTTCATGTTCGAAAAAATTAAACACGACATATTTTCGGAAAAAGAAAATCAAGCGAACAGTGGCCCGTATGCCGTACAGCATCAGTATTCAGGCTCCTCATTTCCTCAGAAAAAGAAAGTACTATATATACATATTATTTACACTTTTACAGTATGTTCAACTGGGTACCAGAAAGCAGGGATATATTATCCAGGACTTTTCAAGTTTTCCTAGCTTATACTACCAGCCAGGTATGGAGTGCCGGAGTACATACAAAAATCACCCAGCCAACCAAAGCAAATAGGCATGCTGTCACCTGTTTGCGAGCGGCGTACTACACGCAGGTGCAGAGTCTGAAGCATAACAACACGAAACTCTCAGTCTTCCTGATGCTTAGCTCCCATGTCATTTGACTCTTATTTTTGGGACGCAACATTGTAATAGTACTCATTTTAACAGCGTGTATGTACTGATTCTTTAGCACGCAGAGGTGCCCTTTGGAGCAGCAGTCTGGAAGAGTGCCCCTCTCGCCCCGTAGTAATCCGACAACCAGCCGGATATGATCTTGAGTTCAGTTTCTCTTAGGCTTACCAGCCAATCCGGGTCCTCAGGAGTTGCAGGCCGCAAATCAATGTGATGTGCTCCTGCGTCCAAAGAAAGATAATTACAAGTATCAAATACGCATTGACAACACTTCGATTGCTATCCATTGGGCATCCGTGTAACGTAGTATGTGCAAAAACAAAAACAGGTACAATATCTGTCGCAGTCACATATAATTTCGTGATGCACCAGTTATTCAGTGAGATTGTAACAGAGAACAGTAGCATAATGAAGCAGACAGTTTTGCTTCCCAGACGAAAAGGAAATAGACTTGAGGGCCTACTTCTTATCAGTTTGACTTACTTTAAATGTAGCTCATGTCCCAAATGGCCAAAAATCTAAATACTCTAAAGAACTTGTTTGGCCATGGATCTTCCTTGAATAACAACCTTTGTTTCTATGAATGAGGAATTGTTTCAGCTTTAGGCACGAAGGATGCTGAGCTGGAAATACAAAGCCTAAAATAGTGCCGTAAGTTGCTGTCATCTAGAAGTCAAGTAACTTATCATCAGAGAAATATTTTGATAACATTTCAATGGCATATTCAAGTGCTGTTTTCCATAGAGGAATGGATTTAACCTGTTCTGTGTCAGAGTCATTATGCTGAAATAAGTACTTTTAGATTGCATAAATAAGGACAGAAGGAATAATGGGGACGGCGAAGTACCTAATGGAGCCACAATGGCAATAATACTCTCAGAAATATTCTTTAGGACACTGCAATGTTCAGATAACAGCAAAATCAAGGCAAGGAAACTAATCAACTTGATGATATTATGACTGAATAGTAAATAATAAAATGACGCTTTCTCACCCTCCACCACTCCAAGGATCTAGAAGTCCATTGAAGAATATGATGTTACTACCAAACTTTTCAAGGACCATAGCTATATCCTGGAATAAAAAACGAGTCAAAGTAGAAAAATCCCTCTCAACTCTTATGTACTTTTTTTTTCTTGCGCTGAAATGATAAGCCAACTGAGCAGACATTTGCATGTGGCATAAATATGACAATCTATGACATTTTTCTTGAAGGTGCCATATTTGTACTCATCCCTCATGTATATGGTACAATTAAACTAGTCAAAGGCAAAAGGCTGACTAAATGAGATAAACTAGCCAAAGGAACCAATATAATCATCTTGTTGAGTTTTGTTTATGTTGAAAAATTACATGTACTGCTCAGGTTTATGCTTTGACTATTAAAGTTTGGAATGCAGCAGATAAATATATGTGTTTATTTTAATAAAATTCGAACGGAAAAAGAGCCCACCTGACAAAATAATAGAAGATTACTTTTCTAGACGATAATCTTGTAATTTACGTAACTATAACTTACATGGCCACCAAACTCTGTACTAATCCATTGAGGCCGTGGCTTAACACCAAACCTTTTGATGCAGCCCTCAGCATAGGAAGCATAGTCAAATTTATATGGTGGAAACATGCTCCTGCCTTCACTGTACGACATCGGCATAACCATCTCTGTACACGCCTGTTGCAACTAAGAATGAATCATGTACCACACAATGAAGAAATTTGCTGGACATATATAAAAGACCCCCAAAGCATAGAAACAAATTGGAACTATAGCTCAGCACCTGCCAGTCCCATCCACCCATTCCATGAGGATCATCATTTAATTCAAAGCAACCAACGGTGCCAGTGTAGTTGTAGTATACGTTTACGCCTGCATATATGCGTTCCAATGTACCAGTACCTTCAGGTTGACCGTCAATCTTTCGGCATACCTGAAATAGTAAAATAAATAAATTGATAAGCAGTAACAACATGATAACTTCCCAGTGTCAAGCTGCAGCACACAGGATGACAAGATTATCGTAATATTGATATTCTCCAGAAATTTCCTTGGTTGAATTGATGCGATTTTATGGGGAGAAATATAAATAATTCCATTGGTACAATATTTAGGAATGCTCAGGAGGGATTTTTTTTTCTGAACTGAGATGTCAAAGAACTAACTTCCTTAATAGGATTAGCAGGCAAAGGCATGAGAAATTCTGATGGAATTGGGTAATCCACCATAGCAAGATAACTATATGCTGAACTCAACCAATCTGAAAGTTCTTCACTCGTTTTCAGGGTCCTGCCAAAACATTGGCACTTCAATTACAACAAAATATTATTAGATGAAAAGAAACGACTGGATAGTATAATGAGGGGTCTCACTGGCAAAGGTGGAACGTTTTGCTTAGTTTTAGAAGACCATCTTCCCCGTTTGCTTGGTCATCTAATGCTTCCCAAGAATCTTTTATTGTCTGAAAGCAGTTTATGCTTTCCCTCTGAACACAAGTGCAGAACAAAAATGATGTCATATTCTCACCTACATCTATAATATAAAGAATCTCAAGGGTGAAGCAAAATACATACCTTAAAATCATCTGATACAAGATCGTAAAATATTGTCGATGGGACAATGTCCTCAAACTGAAGGATTGGAGCTGATGATGCGAGAGCCCCGACAGCAATATGAGGATATTTGAGCCTCATCCAAGCAGCCAGCACTGCCCAAATCAGAATTATTAGTTGTATGGTACAAAATTCAAATTAAAAACCCAATCAATTATCGATGGATCATTAAGTCACCATCCATAGTGTACAATTTGCTCTGGCACGACCAAGACAAATACATCACTCACTTCCACCATATGAGCCCCCAAAGAGCACCACGGGGCTGCCTTCTGCAGATAGGTTCCTCTTGAGGTCAGTGAGCAGGACGGTGAAGTCAGCAAGCGCCTGGTCGGCCGTGAGATACGCCAAGGACTTGGAGTTGTTGTACGCCTTGGCTTTGCTCCCAAACGGCATGGACTCCCCGTAGTAGCGATGCTGCACCAATTATGAACTACAGCTTGGCTCAAATGGGCAACGATAACAGTACAGAACACGATTACAGGAGATTTAAAAAATGGATTGCCTCGGCGAAGACGACGAGGGCCGCGAAGCGCGGGGCGGCCTCCCAGACGAGGCCGGTGTTGGCGGCGAACCAGGCGATGCCACCCTCGTTGCCGCAGTAGAAGAAGATGGGTCCGCCAGGGCCGGCCCACCCGCCGCCGCGGCCCACCAGGTACCGCTGCTGGAAGAACGCGTCATCGTCCTCGACTCCGGGGAAGCTGAAGTGGTCCAGCCGCTGCCGGAAGTACCTCGTCTCGTAATCGTAGCCCCCCACTCTGTTGGCTCGCGCGTGCGGGTGAGACCCCAAGAAACGGGGCGGCGTCAGACCCCACGCGACGGGCGGGAGGAGGATGACGACGAGAATGAGCGAGAGACGGTGGAGCGGATGCATCGAGGTCAGAAGGAGGTGCTCCACTCGACCACTCCCGTCAGCGAGCCGGCGACGTTCCCGGTGGGGGATGGAGCTGCGCAGCGAGCGAGAAGAAGGGAAAGCTTGTGACGTGGCGCGTGACGTTTGTGTAATCGTGTTCCCTGGTTTCTTCTCCCCAGACCCCAGCCGTTGCCGCCGCACGCATCCAGGCCCCAGAAGACGACAGAGCAAAGGGCTCGTGCCATTTCAGGGTTATATAACTTTAAAATTGAAGAAAGGCACAAATGGTCCCATGGTCTAGCGGTTAGGACATTGGACTCTGAATCCAGTAACCCGAGTTCAAATCTCGGTGGGACCTATTTTTTAATGATATTTTTCTTTTCGGCTTTCAGCTCTTGATCGTGTTCTACTGTGTTCATGTCTTCACGTTACTCCAGGTTCGTATGTGCGAGCATTTAGCCATTGAAGTGATCTCCGAAATTTGACGAGTTATCATTTCGTGGTGTTGCAGTTCAGGTGGTTTTGACTTCATATTTTTCTAAGTAAGGGGATCTTCATGATATCATCAAACTCTCTGCACCGAAATTGTTAACAATGATAATTCCATGAGAAACAAGTTTTCAAGGATAACTTTGGCTGCACCAATAGGGGAAGAAGGTTCTCTGTTTTTTTCTGGATCAAGGCTCGAATCGAGGAATGGAAAGTTGTCCTGAAAATTAATATAAGTCAATAGGTGTTTGAATGCAGTGAGAATTAGTTGAATTCTTTATCGGCATGACAACTGGATCGTGAGTTCTTGATTTCAAACTCTAACCTTTCTAGATCATTGAGATGTGTCTTCTCGATTCAAGAAGCAACGACATGAAAGATCATGATCCAGACTCGAACCTTTCACGGTGCCACTCTTTCATGTCACAGGCAAATTTCTCTCACAATGTTTTCTTCCTCAATCTCTATGTATCATACGGTAGTTGTTGTACCATACCACGCCTAAGATTTAGTAACCTTGAATAAACTCACTTTTTGGTTTATTAAAGAGCACTGGCATACGTTTTTGACCCAACCATACATATCGTACAAATCAACATGCAATACTTCAGTGATTAGAAAGCAGCACAATTCACGAAACATATCTAACATATCATGTAAGAATAGAGATGAGTCGGATGACCGGATGGGAAGACTCGATCGGATGTGAAGCATTTTCGTTTATTAAAATGGTACTATTGGTATAAGCT
>JAUNZO010002781.1:0-18134 GCA_031894775.1 Chloris gayana
CATATTGAATCTTGTGCAGTGCTAAAGAAGCAACTGGCCCAATAGTGGTGTTGGTTGTGTGTCAAAAGAAATTATGAGTACGCAGACCCTGAACCTAGCTCGTTGTTTAAGGGGTTTACTATGGTTTGACTCTGACCTTTGCCCTTGTCAATCTCGGGAGTAACTAGTAGATAGCTGCAGCCGGCCGGCCGGGATCGTGCCGTGCGACGTCATGACCCCTCGTTTTTCGACGACGGAACGGCGCCAAATTTAAGCCCTCGTGAACGCCCATTTCACACCGTGCTCGTGGCCGTTGCACACGGCACCGGCTCGTCGCTAGGACCGGTCCCGCAACCCCGCTCCCCTGTATCTGCCAAGGGGGCACGTATATCCACTTCATGCTGAGTCAAAGAACTGACTCCTTGGAGCGTTAATAACTCAGCCGACAATTAACGTACACTAAGGCCTGAAAGAAGAATATAGTCTTTTCACACACAGCGCTCGACTCAAAATGTAAATGAGCTATCCAAGCCTAAGTGCTCTGTACACACGAGCGCTAATCCTCCAGTGATCTCACGGAATATTGGCGAGCGTTCCGGATTATTACAGATTACTACTAGTAGTTGGTAGGCCGCAAGGACTGTTGCTGTGTCTTTGTTATGTTAAAGGCGCTCTGACCCTTTTGCCTGGCCATCGATCCTAGCCTTGGGATGATTTAGACGTAGCTGGGGCGGCCAGCCGCAGAGCAGTTAGCACGGCTGGGAGCTCGCCGCGCGGCATCACAACCATGCAGCCTCGCGACCACGAAGGCTGCGCGGCACGTACACACATGCGCAGTACGCGTTGTTACACGCCACTGTCATTATATTCCACGGTGATCTGTCGGTGGTGGTTTCCTCTATATGCCTTGTTCGTTTTCATGGGAATGTATCTTATATGGATCTGTCTCCGGACACGGATTGAGTGGTTTCAGTTCTTTCACTTCATCCGGACCTGCTACGTTCATGGGTTAGAGTCATGGATTGGTGCTAGGTCTTCAAGGCATGAAATGGACAAGGAATGGGCTGGAATCGGGTTGGTTCCCATACCAATCCATGCGTAACCGAACGACCATTTTGAGTTGAGGCTGGAACAGTTTCACATTTTTCTGTTCCACGTGGTTTGGGCTGCGATCTATATTGTTCCATGGCAAACGAACAAGGCCATAGGAGGCACCAACTTAGGCCTGGTTCATTTTGGCCTGGATGGTAGCGCACACCATATGAAATAGAAGAATGTGGAACGGGTGTGCGTGGGGCGATTGAAGTCAAGCATTCTTGAAGCTAGGCAGTGACGCGGACGATCGTCGTCTAGCCGATGATGATCCAGGAGGAGGAGGTGGTTACTGGTTAGTGAGTGGCGGGCAGCTGAGAGTGGAGTAGTTGGAGTTGGACGACATACTCGTTTCGACCAGGAATAGAACCACTTGTGCTTGCTTGGGATATGAGGCCGCATATTCTCATCTGTATCGCGGAAGTAAACGCATACAAGCGACGCCCGCGCGCCCAACCACCCAGCCATACATGTCCAGCTGCAACCAATGTAATAGTATAGTGTTGCATAATTACATTCTCCATGATGCTTGCGGGCTTTTGCGGCCGAAGGGGTTAGTTCTAGTTCATACCAGTGACAACCTACGCTACTGGTATGCAGTACACTACTAGTAGTGTCGTAATGGCGTAGTCTTTGAGCTAGCGTGTTCAACAGAGAAACTAATTAATTAATTAATGGAGTCAAGCCTCTCCGATGTGGCGATGTCAACGTGTAGCGCGCCTTGTTTCCACACGCAGAAGAGAGGATATGACAGTCAAACGAGTTAAGACACTGCATCTTTTTTTCCATGACGTGATCGGTGAGGATGCGACGCGCCGAGATGTCGTGTCAACTTTGTGTTCGCCTGCGCCACGATCGGTGTCGCCATACGTGTCGAGCCGCGCGTCTAGAACGTAACTCTGCACTCTGCACCGAACGAATATGGACGAGCCACGGAAATATTCGCCACGGAACGGCCTCAGGGCCTTGCCAAGTTGCCATTGGTGTGGAATGTCCCACGGGTTGTGTGAAGTAATACGTACTGGCCCATGTATTACGTACTGGCCTAGTGTGAGTGTGGGCATGCCGGCACTACTGGATCTGCGAACCCAATTGTTCTTGGGCTGGACAGTGGTTGCTCTTATCTTTTTTTTTTCCGGCAAGCAAGCAGAATGCCACACAGCTGGGAGGCAGATCCTTCTCAAAAAAAAAAAAAAAAAAGCTGGGAGGCAGATAGTATATACTCGAAGCCGAGGCCAAGAATTTAGCTCACATCAAAATCAGTGATTACATCAAGTTTTGTCTACTAGCTTTTGTTAAATCAGTTATTACACCAAGAATTTAGCTCAGACGCGACTAGGTCTCTCTCACGGCAATTATCTGAGCAACAAAGTTTGGTATTAGAGTATAAGTGAATTGTCCACTTTTTCCTATCAGTTTAGCCTTTTGAGTGAACTGGTTGGTGCACATGCAACTCAATATCAGAGCCGGAGGTCTCGAGTTCGAATCCTGGCTGACGCGATTTATTAAATAAATTGTAGTCCACTCTAACATTCCACGTTTGAGGCCTGAGGGAGCCTGCACGTGAGGGAGAGTGTTGGAGTATAAGTGAATCCGCCCCATCTTTCCCTATCAGCTTAGGCTTTTGGATGAACTGATTGATGTATGCAACTCAATATACCGTCCACCCAGTGTCGCTGCCCACTTCTACCGAGGCTGAGCTTTTAATAGGAGCAAGAGACTTGGTGGCAACAACCAGAATTTATCTAGATACATCCCATAATTTCGACAACCTCCGTGAGTGCAAATGGAGTGTTTCTTCTCCTGCCTTGTTTACTGACTTCCTTTGAATCTAGATAAAATACTAACAGAGAATGAGAGAATTGAAACAGATTATGCAATCAGAGGACATGATAATTGCTCGTGATCGGTTAAAAAGTCCTTCTCAATCAAGAGCGGAAAGAAAATAACGTGATAAAATGTGCCAGGTCCAACTAGGTACCTAATTGTTCTGAAATCCAAACAAAATACACTATCAATCTGCATGACTGAAAATCCGAGTAACCATTGACAATACAATACAATCTAGTCATCGTGAAATAAGGAGAAAATGAATCAAAATATTGATCACTAAGAATCTTTGTGGGTACTTATTCTTCACCTCATACAACAAGGTCGAGTTCATGTCGGCAGAAATTGTAGACTAAAGGAAAAAATGTAAAATAAAAGCACAAAAGGTAAGGAACTCTGCGCTGATGATAATAGGACACACTCATTCCCTCCGTCTTTTTAATACATAATTTCAGCACAACTTTTAACTTAATATAGATTAAACCATAAAAAACCATCCTCTTAATTCGAGCATATATTCGAAACCGTAATGAACTCTGCGCTGATGAGATACAGTTTCGTTTTAATGGTCATGGTTTATTTCTAAAGCCTTGAGGCTGCTGCTGCATCCCTGATGTGCCTGAGGGATCCAACAAAGTCCTCCAAAAGCTGGTGGTGATCGAACTGTGCCTCGTCCACTGCTAGAATCACCTTTATAGTGTTGTTGTAGCTTTGGAAATGAACAGTCAGTGCCTGCACAAATCGATCGAACCAACCAACTTAATATGTCAAAAAAAAAATCAAATTCATGTGCTTGAATTTTGAGATAAACGACTGAAACTACTTGATCGAAGCTCTGTTTTTATCATGACTTACTTCAGGAGGACCGTAGGCGCTGGGAGCTATGAAAGCAACCGGGTGGCCACAAAACTCTACCTGTTCACCCGGACCAACCATGTTTGAGAACGATATGCTTGTGTGTGAGATCATACGGCCGAAGATTACAGCCGCTGCCTGATTTGATCACGAGTCGCGAAACTGTTAGTCTGTTTTCAAAGTGATTAAGGTTAGTTTAAAACTACAATTCAAAATTATGCTGATATACCTTTACACCAAATAGTTTGAGGATCGTTTCCCCGATTGCATGTGTGAAGATTGCTTCTAATGAATTCTTTTTCCTATCAACGGTCTTCTTTGCCGTGCGAACGTACTGAAGTGGATCGTCGTCGTGCATGACTATATGGAATGGCAAGATGATGTATCCAAGACGATTCCCCCACTTCACGTCATTGCTCTTACCAGTTTCTATCATTTCAACAATTGCCTGTTCAAAGTGACAATAATAAAAGCTGAATTAATCCTATGCCTTGCTGTCGCTAAAATGCGTGCGAACAGGAAGCATGAGAACAAGTTCTTACATGTGGGCTAGCCGGTGGCCTTAAGTTGACGAGGAGGATTGATCTCAAACGGAGGCGCTTCCTAGTGTCTTTGTCATCTGACATTCAAGATAGAAATGTAACTACGTATATGACTTAAAAAGGCCGTTACAGTCAGAGAAAGTGTGTCTAACATTATTCGCACCTGAGTTCCGGAAGTAATATTGTGATAGAGCAGCAGAAGTAATTCCAACTAATACGTCGTTGACGGTCTGCAAAAAGAAAGGTCACAACAGAAGCACCTCTGAGTGTTGGTTGCATATGGGATATTATTGGTTCCAGTAAGCCAACAAGTTCAGGCTCATGTTTAGTTCCGACATGTGATTTATCGAGCTCGGCTTGGTTCATTTGAAACTCAACAAGCTTCAGAACGAGCATATTGGATTTCATGATGACGGTGCATTTTGATGATGACTAATTTTCACTCATTTCGAGAAGCTGATGATACAGTGTACGCATCAATATTGCAAATTCTTGGTAGTGTATTAGTTATATTTTTTTATAAAGAATGTGTAAAAAATATTAGAGATTAAATGGTATCCTTAAGGTTTGAGATCTGAAAATAATAGAAACAATACTTATTCAAAAAATTAAATAATTTTAAACTTTGATTTTTTTAATTCATAGCAGCAAAGAAAAATATAAGTTAAATATGTGCAATTCGGAGTGGTTTTGCAACCAAAATATATATAGTGGAGGGGTGGGGATTTTCAACATTAAAAAATTATGGATAAGAATCTTGAAGTCAAAATAATTTATAGAGTAGTTTATGCAGTTAGCCTTAATTTAGTTTATTAAGATGGCAACAAAGGATTCTTGTACGTACGCATTTCAGGGCGTTCTTGATGAATTTGATGTCGTCTAGGCTGAGTGTCCGATGTACGAAGCGTTTCCGGTGGAGCTTGCCTCCCTTGTCGGAGCGCTTGAACAGCGTTGGAGGATCGCGCACGGACAGGATCGTCGCGACGAAGGCGACAACGTCCATCACCGTGTTCCAAGCGAGCACGGCGTAGGACCAGAGCCACGACACGAACGCTCGGGCTCCCGCGGACGCCGGCGGCCTCGGCTTGGCGTAGATGGGCCCCGAGCGAGCCGGCGGCGGCGGCATGGCCGGCAGCCGCGTGGGGTCGGCGGCGCTGCGCGTGCACGCCACGAGGAGCGAGAGCAGCGCCATGCCGTCGCCCAGCGAGTGGTGCGCGCGGACCGCCACGGTGGCGGTCGCCTCGGAGGTCGGGAAGTCGAGGACGTGGAACTCCCACAGCGGCCGGGACCGGTCCATGGGCAGCGTGGACAGCGACGCCACGTAGTCCTCCACGGCCTTGTCCGGGTCAGCCGCCACGGCGGCGTGGTCCAGCCTCGGGACGATGATGTGGTCGTCGAGGTTCACCGTGGTCCGCACCCACCGCGGGTTACCATCCTCGAACCCGTCCGTCACCTGCATACACCAGCGAGTGTGATGAGTAACTTTTAATTTGCTGCTACGTTGTTCATGGCGTTGTAAATGGATCGAGAGCCAGATTAAAGGATGATCGAGCGAGCTGGAGCTGGTACTTGGATGCTGCGGAATCGTGGGTGGCGGGCGAGGTGGGCCTCGAGGCCGGCACGGAAGGCCGGGAGGTTTACGGGCGCGCCGATCCCGATGTTGACGACGATGTAGAAACTGTCCATGAGCCTTCCGGTAGGACTCACGGGTTCTTCCTCCACCATCGACCCAGTGTCGTCCGTCCACTCCGTGTTCGGAGCTCTTGACGTGCGGACAGTGAGCTGTCGTCGGTTTCTTGGAGCTGCCACTGAGGAGAGGCTAGCAACGGCACCGTCCATCATCACGTCCTTCTGTCTTGTGTGGGTTTAATTTGTTTCTTTTTCTGGCAGTCGTAAGGCCGGGCTCATAGATGTCCTTTTAAAGACGGAGCTTTAGGTTGCAGCTGGCCAACCAAGATACTCCGATCCCTGTCATCGCAAACAAAGGAGAGAGCGAGTGTGGTAGTTCGATTGGGTGGATCACATTTCGGCAGCTCTAGCATCTGTTCGATTGCTGCGCTGATGAAATAATAAATAATTAACTAAAGAAATCAGCTGCTGTAGATTTCTTCGGTTGCTAGCTGGCGCCATGGTTTCGAACCCAAAAGTTAGGTTGGATTTTTATCTCTCACAGCGAAGGTTGATGGCTGCAATATTCCTGGTTCGGTTTAAGAGCGGTTCGATTTTGACATACATTGCGGGTGCTCTGCTATACTACTAAGTACGTGCACTTGTCTGCAATGTCCCATCCATCACATTCACACCTCAATCTGAAGTATTCCATTAATTAATAAGTATCCAGCAACTTGATCATTAGGTTACTCGTTCATATTTCCGCCTCCCATGATGTATTAATGAGGCCATGAGGGTTAACAGAGGACTGCATATCTACCATGTGGCCACCTCCATCAACAATTATTATTGCATGAGATAAGTTTACATTCTAAATAAATTTCTGGCTCACTTTACTCACTCAAACAATATTTCAAATTGGTACAATCTATTATTTTTTTGTTCTTTTTGTACGATTTGAATTTGAAGCTCAAATTTTACATGATAACAGAATATATCAATTCTATATAAAAAAATATTTATATTTTTTCTTAAATATTCTATATATAAGTTTAGAACTATATAGTTATGATAGTATTCGGTGTTATTAAACTACAAAAAATTGTTTGAAATATATATTATATCTTTTTAACATAAGGTTCTATGAAAGTTACCATTGTGCATATTTGAGCACTAAACTTAGATCATACAAAGAGAGAAAAAAAGACAAATTATGAAAGTTATCATTGTGCAAATTTTGAACACTGACTTAAATTATTTGAGGGAGTGAATTTAGTGAATATTTTATTCAGGGTACAATTTGGGCAGAGTAAATTGTTTATTAGTACTTTTTGCATGGACATGGACTATCGGATGTAGTACAACACAATTAGGATCATTTTCTTTCTTAATGGGTATAACATTTATCTCAAAACATATATTACATTGCCAGTGCAACAACTAAAAGTGTATCTCGTACCTTTTACGAGAAGATTGTGGGACCCACTATGGTCTATTTTGTTTCATGTGAAAAAAACACTATACTCCCTCTATTCCACATTATCTATTATTATGTTTATTTTAATTTTCCTAAACTATTTGTTATCTTTACATTTTAATACAACTTTTTTCTCTTCTCAATACATCTCTATCTTCATCTCGCTTTTTCATTATTTAATGCACCCACTGTTTTCACCTCTCCTTAATTTCCATGTCTACATTGGGACAGAAGGAATAGGCATAGAAGCTGATCCACGTGATGTTACTTGTGTGTCCAACTAAATTTTGTTTGCAAATTGCAAACCATGCATTGAAATGGAAAACTGATTCCGCCATTAGATTCTTCCTGATGAGATCTTTCAACTATATACCATTTGCTTATATTTCAATGATTGTTTCCAAAACAAAAACAAATCTTGATCCAACAATTAATATTTGGTTTGTTTAGCACAATCTCTCATCTTGTTGATTCAACATTTCTCTGTGTTGGCCAACATTGCTTATTTGTTGTTCATACAATATTTTTTTGTTAACTAACATTGGTTTTTGTTGGCCAACATTGTGACTTCGAAAAAAATATCATATATAGATAAGGGAAATACTTCAATGAGCACAGGGACATGTCTTCACCATAATTTAAATATTAATTATAATTCAATATAAATATTCAGTTTTTTATTATACTATAAATATGTCAAACTAAATATGGATATGTCTTATTAATGTGTCAAATCATAATTTGAAGTATAAATATATCAAATTCTATCAAATGTACTTCAGTTTGACATAATTTGACATTTCTGTACTTCAAATTATGGTTTGACATTAATAAGATATATCTACAACTAATTTAATATGTTTAATAGTATTATAAAAAATATAGTTATATTAAACTATAATTAATAATTAAATTACGGTGGGCACATGCCCCTATGCCCACAAAAGTCAATCTCGACAGATAAATAGGGTCTACCTTGAATGTTTTTTTCTTTTCTATTTGGACGCTTGGTTTTACCGGTATGAGATTTTTAAATCAAGAATTTTGATGGAAAATCAACCTCTAGATGTGGTTCGGACAGATCACTAGCGGCACTCATGAAGACTATGAGGGAATATGTGGTGTCGAGAGATAGATCGTGATGGGTGCCAGGCGGCAAAGTGAGAGAGTGAGAAGCAATTATTGGTTTGAAATTTGAACATATGAGAAAGGACGCTATACTTCATAACTTCAATACTGAAAAGACGACTTGCACTGGTAATGTCCAATTTTAACTGCTAGTACACCGTGCTAGCTTAGCTTGGGTAGCAAGTAGCAACCCCCATGGTAGCAAGGCATTTTGTTACTCCTTCCATCCCAATACATAAGCATTCGAGGGATTCAAATGTCTTCCACAATATAAGAAGTTATAGTGATGCGACGACAGCCTACCCCACTTTGATCCCTCTAATTACACTAAATAACTACAATTTGAGAAGGGAGTACTACATTATTAGGGGCAATATGATCATTTCTCTCCTTGCTTGCTTTTGCCTTGGAATGATAGGAATGCTTATATAGTGGGATGTTTTGTGTAAGTGTGGGTGCCCAGCCCCGGCTCCCCGCTCGCAAGAGGTCTTGGAATCCACTCACATCACTCCCTCATTTTTCTTGATTTTTTATTAAATTAGTTGTTTATTAATAATTTAAGAACAATACATGTGAAGCTAGACCATTTAGTCACTCTAAATTAGTTATTATGATCCATTCTTTAGTCATGTCCAACTAGTTGTCATGACTGAGTGCCAAGTTAGATCGATACATACACGTGACACGACACGTCAGCATATAGACCTTTTTTTACTAGACAACCAATCCAATATGATTGGCGTGACCCGGGTCTTAATCATTTCAAATTGATTGGAGTTACTGAAATGTTAGTCAATTTCCTCAAGCGTTCTCCACCCCCCCCGACGTCCTTCTCGATCAACCACGCTTGAGGCACACCTTGCCACACACCTCTCTCACCTTCAATCTAGAAGAAACAAAGTCATTACAATCCTCAACAAATCTTTGTTAGTTGACTGATTATCTAGAACTCAAATAGTTCAGATCTCGTACCCGCAACATGAACCAGGACACTGACGGTGATACGTGTGCAGTTGTGGAGGTGGTGGTGCTGGACCTTTCGCATGCAGCGCTATCCAAGGTTGAAACCTTCAGATACATTGTAAAAGTAGGCTCCAATACTAGAAAGAACATATCACCTTTGCTTCGAGTCGATGTAACTTTGACAAGAGTAAATAAATTTAAACTGTGAGATGTAAAAAGCAATTTTGAGGTGTTGCATCATTGCCCTTGTGTGTTGCATATTTTCCTGCCAAGTTGACCAAAACATGGTTAAGTTTGCCGCCATTTTTCGTGTAAAGGTGACCAAAATAGCAGTGGTAGCGTCACCAGTTCCACAGGAGATAACCGAACCGTCCTCAAATGCAGGCAGCCAAACAACACCACCAAGCACGGGCCCATGCAGTCCAGCTAGCCCGAAAACAGGCAACCAACCATGTACCCTGTACACTGTACCTGCGGAGACGTTCCATTGAGCAGCCTAGAGCAAGAGGGTCGAGACAATCACACCCTGGATGTATATATCGAGATCTTGACCGAAGAGGGTCGAGAGATTAATAATGGGTGCTGGGGTGTAGTGCGATCTAGTAATATACCGTTGGATAAAATTGACATTGATACTTGATTGAATAGTGAGAGACGGTGCAGTGTGTTATCCAATACTGTATGTAGTTGAATACTGCCATGGACACTAAGCGCTCATGGTATTGAACATTTCACTGAAATTTCATATCAGGATAGGTAACACTACAAATATAAGGTGATTTTACTGTGGAACACTAACTTTCGATGCATTGACCATTTCATATCTACTAAACTTTTCATAGGCTATGTACCATTGCAAATTTGTGGTGGTTTGCCGTAACACACTATTGACAATAAGAAATGATTTTTTGAGGAGTTTGGAAAGAAAGTCACTTCAAAGTCTCATATCTGCCTTGCTCTCAACATTTTGCTCTGCGTGACTCTTGTAGCCACACTGCTTCCTTTTCTTTGTGCTTTCCAATCGGGTACCCCTTTTTGCCCCATCAACATCATGCATGGAGCACAAAATTAAGAAAATGGAAGATTGGAAGCCCCCATAAACACATAGAAGCTTCGGACACAAAAATAAGAAATCAAAGGCTCTGTAGCACATGGAGAAGGGAGGTGGACAGGTGAAAAATGGATGGCGTCTTAGCGACCTCTGGGCCACTATTTTCGCGTGATGAGGTCCCAAACGCCCACACGCCGCTGTCTGCGCCAGCCTATATGTAAACCAAGCGCCGTGTGCCCATGCGTGCTACATGCTTCCTCACTGTCCACCAATCTTGTAAACCAGTTCTATACACTCCCATGGCGCCACCCTCCCAAAGCCGTGCTGACACGGCCGCTCCCAAGAGCAGCATCATCACAGTTGGAGATCCAGCGTGCGGCCGCTTGCTGCTGGACCCGGACGAATTCCGTCGGCAGGGCCACCAGGTCGTCGACTTCATCGCCGACTACTACGCCAAGATGGAATCCTACCCCGTGCACCCCGGCGTCACGCCGGGCTTCCTCCGCCGCCAGCTCCCGGCCAACGCGCCGTCGCGCCCGGAACCCGACGCGTTCGCCGCGGCGCTCAAGGACCTGCGCGATCTGATCCTCCCGGGCATGACGCACTGGCAGAGCCCCCGCCACTTCGCGCACTTCCCGGCGTCGAGCAGCACGGTCGGCGCCCTCGGCGAGGCCCTCGCCGCGGGGATCAACGCCGTGCCCTTCACCTGGGCGGCCTCGCCCGCCGCCACGGAGCTCGAGATGGTGGTCGTCGACTGGCTCGGCAGGGCGCTCCACTTACCCGAGGCGTTGCTCTTCGCAGGAGGCGGCGGCGGCACGCTGCTGGGCACCTCGTGCGAGGCCATCCTCTGCACGCTCGTCGCCGCTCGAGACAGCAAGCTCGCCGAGATCGGCGAGAGCAGGATCGGCGACCTCGTCGTGTACTGCTCCGACCAGACCCACTTCGCGTTCCGCAAGGCGGCGCGCATTGCGGGAATCCGGACGGCCAACTTCCGCGAGATACCGACGTGGCGCGAGCACACGTTCGCGCTCTCCCCGCCTCGCTGGAGGCCGCGGTGCAGGCTGACGTGGCCGCCGGGCTCGTCCCGCTGTTCCTCTGCGCGTCGATCGGGACCACGCCGACCACGGCCATCGACCCTGTCCCGGAACTCTGCAGGGTCGCTGCCGCACACGGCGTGTGGGTCCACGTGGACGCGGCGTACGCGGGGTCCGCATTCATCTGCCCGGAGTTCCGCCACCTGGCGGAGGGCCTCCAGGGGGTGGACTCGCTCAGCATGAACCCGCACAAGTGGCTCCTGGCCAACAACGACTGCTGCGCGCTGTGGCTGAAGCGGCCGTGCGCGCTCGTGGCCGCGCTGGGCACGGACCATGACGTCATCCTCAAGGACGCGGCGGCGGAGGGCCACGGCGTCGTGGACTACAAGGACTGGTCCGTGACGCTCACGCGCCGGTTCCGCGCGCTCAAGATGTGGCTCGTGCTCCGCTGCTACGGCGTCGAGGGCCTGCGCGACCACGTCCGGGCCCACGTCCGCATGGCTGCGATGTTTGAGAACATGGTCAGGGCCGACACCAGGTTCGAGGTGGTGGCACCGAGGCGGTTCGCCCTGGTGTGCTTCCGGCTCCGGCCACCGCCGATCGTGCCGGCACCAACCCGAGATAATACTAATGAGCTGAACAAGAGGCTCCTGGAGGCGGTGAACGCGACGAGCGAGGGGCCGTACATGAGCTCCGCCACGGTGGGCGGCGTGTACGTACTCCGGTGCGCCGTGGGAAGCACGCTCACGGAGGAGCGGCATGTCCGCGACGCTTGGAACGTCGTCCAGAATCACGGCGCGGCCATGCTACGTGAAATGGGGTGCGCTAAAGCGTGACCATGGGACCAGAGCCACACACGAACGATCGGGCTCCTGCTGACGCCGATAACAGCCTCGGCATGGACTAGATGGGCCTCTCGGCTTTGTTGGTGAAAATAAATTTCAAAATGCTCACAGATTTATGTTCCATCAATAATGTACAATATCTTTTAGGCACTAACCCATCTCCGGAATCTAAAAGCACAATATCCCTGTGATCAATACTGGCTGTACGGGCAGTGGCTCATCCTGGGCATACTGCGGGGCTGTACCCATGAATAATTCTGATACGAATAGTAGCTTCAATCGAGTATGCAAGCACAGAAACTTTGAACTCAAGGCTGCTACGGATGCCGGATAAAGAATGAGTAAACATGCAAGGAGGAGCAATGCAGTAAGAACAAGGAGGCCAGGTAGCTAACACATTAAGATGAGATCTTCATCTCCACAGACAATTTGGCCCTTTGCTGTCAGTTGAACTTCAATTCTAGCCAGATCAAATATCACATGCTATCAATCTTACTCCTCACCTAAGCTATAAGCATTTCTAACTATGAGAGGGAGTGAGCAGATTCATAGCATCTTCAATGAATCGCAACAAAATAATGTTCCGATACATTAAAGATGCTATGAGTCCGGACCAAACCCGGAAATATTTATAATTTGGGACGGATGGAGTATCTCTAACGAACTATTTCCTTCATTCGGGTATAGAATGCGTATTCTCGTCACCAATTTTTCCACCAACAGCGGAAAGTAAAATAAGCCATGCATGGCTAGGGCCATGTTGCATGCAACCGTCAGATTTTGTTTCACCAAGATTCGTGCTGTGGTCCCCACCTGAGAAGTAATTGACATTTTTGCCAGAATACGGATGGACTCTGTAGAGGTACCGTATTCTTGTGGGCCTCTTGTCGTCGAGCACCCGATTCCCCTGTCCGTGACCCCATCCCACCACCATCTCGGAAGACCCCTCTCGTCTCTCTCGTTGCTCCCGCCCAACACACAGCGAGCTCTGCCATGGAGATGGATCTTGCGTCTTGCACCCTCGGTCTTCTTCCCGTCCCTCCCTCGCCTTTTTTTCCCAACCTCCACCTGCGCTTGCTGTCTGTCCAAGAGATACTGTCATTCCTCATTCATGCAGCTAGCAGTCCACCCATCGTCGCCTTAGGAGATCCGCTGCCGTTCTTCGTTCATCAGGGAGTGCCGGTTAGTTGGCGGTTAAGATTTTCCCCATCTAGAGATCTCTTCTTTAGTGTCTCGCCGGTGGATTACCATCTGGAGGTCACCCATCCCTTGGCGCCGGTGGATTTGCATCTGGGGCTAATACCTTCCGCGACATCGTTTTCCCATCCGGAGCTCATCAGTTCCTCTTCCTCCCATTATCGGTGAGCTCATCCTTTTCCCGGCATTGGTGCTTTCCCGTCTGTAGCTAACCCTTTTATACGCACCGTTGTTTTGTTTACCCATTTTTTCACCGCTCCCCCAATTTCTGTGCTCTGCAGTAGCTCTCTATCAGCACTCACTCATTCATTGGGCCGATGGATTTGTTTTTTTTTTTTTTTTGCGATCGCCGGTGGATCTGCTGTTGGAGCTGAACACAGATTGGTTTGTTTAGAACCTGAAGTTTTCCCCTTCCGAAGCATGTCGTCTAATGATTACTGCCTTAATCCAAGGTGCTGCGTTATTGGTGCAGTAGAACATTGTTCGTTTTCTACCATGGTTTTATCAGCTCTGTGTCCTGATTTAAATCTTGTTCATCTGTAGATTCCCAGTGATCCAACAAAGGAGCATCAACCATTCAACCTGTTCATTTGGAAGCATCATGCGGCAAGGTGGCATGCAGAGCCATATGTCCCTGATAAAGATGTGTAAATTGATCGTTTTCAATGTATTACATGTTGTACTCCAGGGTTGAAGATGACTAGTTTGGAATATGGTGGCATGAATTGTCAACTGTCATCATGAAACAATATTTTTCTTCTTATAGAAGTATCTAAAAATCCAACAATGGAAATTAGTCCTGCACTAGTGTTTATATGTACTCTGCACTCAACTGTAACATATGTATAATATAAATAAAATGCTTAATTTTTGAACCTGAATCATCAGTTATGTAACAACATGCTTCTAAGCAAAATGGGAAAATCAGTCTAAACACCCCTCACTTCGGACAACAATGATATCTGTGATGATCACTGACAACTCAACTGTTTTTTGCTAGTACAATGTAACAAGAGCATGCTATTATACAAGTGACAGATGCGATAAAATTACCTGTACTGTGGCAGTTTTCATTTTACCTGTACCCATTACTTTGTTACTACTCCCTTACTAAATTGTTGTCGCCGTTGACTTTTTTATTAAGTTTGACCATTTGTCTTATTCAAATAAAGTTTAACAAATATCATATATTTTGTTGGAATATGTTTTATCACTAAAGAAACTTGAAATGTAGCATATTACTTTTTGTATTTGAAGAAATTTTTTGAATAAGACGAATCGTCAAACATCACGAAAAAGTCAATGGCGACAACAATTTAGTAAAGGAGGAGTATGAAACAAGTTTTGTTTCAAAATTCATTGGACACACTTCTAGAGTTATTTATTTAATCTACAATATGGGTGTATGTACTTAGGTCTTACTTCAGCACACATCTATAATGAATTTGTTGGTTAAGGTATAATTATTGCATTTACTTTATTTCATCTTAATTATAACCACACAGTTTGAGAAAGTGCTAAAGTTTAATTGGCACCAACATTTTTTCTTTAGCGGTCAAAATTTGGAAGCTAGACTGTTGTAGCCTCTTATTGTTACTCCATATCTGCAAGCACGAGTTCAATATTTATAATATATTTTACATAATCGAATTTTTAGTTGTGATTTAACTATTATATATTTAATATATTTATAATCTACTCTTACTCTGGTATTTTGTACTTTTTCCACCAGTCGCCAACGAGTAAGTGAACCACCCTGAGTGATTTACTTACTCTGTTGTCATTCTCGTTTTAGGTGTTCTGAGTTCGTTAGTGTCAAACTTTTCAGCATAGGTTGCAACTCTGAACCTTGTGCAAACACAACAATCTGTAGAGGAGGACTTGAACCAATCTGATTTTGATGGGTTAGTTTCTACCTATTACTGTCACTGTACCTAATCTGTGCATAACTTTCTAGTAACTGATATTGTTCAGGGACATTAAGATTGAGCATCATGTACTGCTCAACCATAAAAGATCAGGTATTGTTATATTAAGATTAAGCATAAATGAAAATTTAGTATACCTTTCGATTTGTAACCTCATTACATCTATTATCTCTAAGGACAAATGAAAGTTTTCATTGGGTCACTACAGTATGCTAATTAACTGGACTCAATACAATTAGAAACACTGGTAGTATCAAAATTGCTTATGCTTATCTAGTCTCTCCATTCGAAACAAAATTTTAATATTTGTGAAATATTACAATAACATACTCTCTTGTTTCCTATGAATACGTATAAATGTTATGAAGGGATGGTCAAGTAAACCTTTTTTTTGTTATGAGCACATTAGTGTACTATGATTGGAAGTTTCTTGTGATAGCTGAGCTCTATAGTACATTTGAATCTTCTTATAAAGACGTAATTTAAACTTTTCATAAATTAGAAGCTGATAACTTGATATCACAAAATGTATTGGTACATCTTTCATGACTGCCGGTTATTATTTTTCTAATAAAGATTACAGGAAGGAATTGGATTAGGGTGCCTTAGTAGTGTAGCGTCGGATACCTTTTACGCTTCCGTGGCAGCAATTATAGTTCCCAATGTCTAAATCTGGCAAGTTGGTGTGCTTTATTTGTTCTTTTTTTTACTTTTCACAATAATATACAATATAGTAACTCTCATTATATGGTTGAGCAGTACATGATGCCTAATCTTAACAATACCTGACCTTTTATGTGATTTATCATCAGACCAACCTTTATGACAGATTCTTCTTAGTTCTTGGACCATACTTTGTTATTTAAAACATGTCTTCTGACTGATAGCATCAAATTTGTAGTATTATTTCTGTTACAAGACATCATGTTTTTTTCCTTGTTATTGATTAAGCATGAGCTTGCAGTTTTCTATATTAAGGTTGGTCAATATATTTGACCATTGTACGCTGTTCATGTGGACTCATTACATTAGCTATGCTGATAAAAAGAAAATTGTTCGTGCTTATGCTTCAAGCTTCATTATGATGTAGTGATGAAAAATAACAAAAACTTGTCTAGTCTTTCACAATTGGATTAATTTTATATCGATATTATGCTTCATTATGATGTGTACAGTAAATGTGTTTGAGAACTTATGAACAAACTACTGTCAATCTTACTAGTTACTACCATGCAGTAACTACTAACTAGTAATGTACTAGATACTGTCAATCTTACTAGTTACTACCATGCAGTAACTAGTAATGTACTAAATACCGTCAACTAGTGATGTACTAGATACTGTCAATCTTACTAGTTACTACCATACAGTCACAAGTTTATTCTCATATAAGCTTTATCAAAAGTTAATGATGGCGAATATGAATACTTGGTGAGTTTTCAGGATACGAGAACTGCTACATGCAGTTTAGATTTGGACCACAAGTTACAGAATAAAGTGTTGTAAAAATGTAATATATAAAGTGTACGAGCTCTTCTGTGTTGACAAAGTGGATGCACTCAGTTAACCTGCTTGTAATCAAGTGCTAACGATGCAAAACATTGGCGGTCCAAATGTTATTATTTATGTGTATTTTTATATGAAGTTGTTATCTGACAGATATATATTTATTTCTTGTTGCCGTGTGTGTACTCCTTCCAAAACTGTACTGTTACTTGTTTGTGAAATGCCTTTTTGTATCATCTGAATATACATGGCCCAACCAATTGTAAAACAAAACGAAGAACCAAAAGCAATGGATTAAACAGGACCAAGACAGGAGCAAACCCTATAAAAAAAGACAGGAGCAAACAAGATGCGAATCAATGGTTATCAAGAAACGAATAATCCTATCTTCAGCTACACCAATTTGTGGAAAACAGGATACATCTGCATCAAGGGTGTGTTCGTTTCGTAGGGTCTAAATTTTAGAGCTGTCACATAAAAAAGAATCTTATTATTTAAGAGTATTAAATAAAGTTTAATTATAAAACAAATTACAGGCCCCTAGACTAATTTACGAGACGAATCTAATGAGGTTAATTAAGTCGTGATTAGAAGACTTTTACTGTAGCATCACTTTAGTAAAATATAGATTAATTAGGCTCATTAGATTCATCTCAAAAATTAGCACTAATCTGTCAATAGGGTTTTGTAATTAAATTGATCGAAATATTCATAAATAATAAGATTCTCTTTGATGTGACAAGTACTAAATTTTAGAGGGAGGAAATTACAAAACTAGAAGGAAACGAACAAGTTGTTGGAAACACAATAGGCGGCAGCGAACTGCTGGGGAACAAAATGGGTGGAGTCTGCAGACATGAATGATTGAGGAAGAGAGATACACCCGTGACTTTGGTGGACCCGACAAGGTAGCCGCTAATAACAGAAATACGGAGGCCCAGAAAATCAGCCCCGATCAAATACGGAAGCATGCCAGGAGCCCCACAACTCGGCTCGTATCTCAAAAAACAGTATCGAAGGGATGCATGTGGGGTGGCTGGAGCCATGCATGGCCCAAATTCCGCGTCCCCACCAACAGTGCGTGTTTCCGTTTCTT